>CM054137.1:84702273-84704393 GCA_028751875.1 Rapana venosa | reverse complement strand
TTGTTGTGTATGGAGGACAGCAGCAATCCTTCAATAATCCTGTTGTAGCATGGGGACAACAAAATTTCCTTTAAATAATCCTTTTGTATCATGGGGGAAAAAGTAAATCCTTAAATAACCCTGTTGTATTGATGGACAAAATTAAATCCTTCAAAAATTTCCTGTTGTATGGGGGAAAAACAGCAGAAATCCTTCAATAAAAATTTTGTTGTATAAATAAAGGGGGACAACATTAATCCTTCAAAAATCCGGGTTTTTTCATGGAGGAAAAACTTTAAATCCTTCAAAAATTTCCGGGTTTTTTATTATGGGGGAAAACTTTAAATCCTAAAAATTAATCCTGTTATATCACGGGGGTTTTGGGAAAACCGGGGTTGGGTTTCTTTTAAACAGCGAATGGTAAAAGTCATTCACGGGTTGGTGATCCCCTTTGGGAAGGGAAAAAAGATTAAGGGGAAAAAATACAAACCCAGTTTTTATTTTGAAAGTTTATGAAAAAAGAAAAAAATAGTTCTTCTTGTAAACATTTTCCCTAAGGTTAAGGAAAACCGATCCAAGGGACAAAAAAATTTTCCCAAATTTTTAAAGTTGTGTTTTTCTCAAATTTAAATTTTTAATTTAAGTAGTTTATTTAAAACAAGGTCTAGTGTAAACACAAGTAGTTGGAAAAACTGCGGAAAATTTTTCCCTTCATTTCCTTTTCCCTTTTTTTCTTTTTTTTTAGTTTTTTTTACTTTCTTTATTCACTCCTTATTTATTTCCTTATTTTTCCTTAAAAAGGGTCTAACGGGAAAGTTAAATTTTCCCAGTACACAGTTAAAAACTTATAAACCTCCCCAAACCCAACTTATGGTAAACCCGGGAAAAACCCCACCCCCCTTTGCCCCAGACCTCCCCGGGCCCAAAAGGCCCCAAGGCTGAAAGTTTTTTTTTGATTTTTACCCCTTTAGCTTGGTAAAAAAAATGTTTATTTTTCTAGCCAGCCACTACCAAGTAGTGATGAGAGGCGGGGGGCCATTCCAAACCTAGTCTTTTACTATCAATCTGCGACCCTACTACAATTGGGGGGGAAAGGGCCCCAAACCCTTTCCCTTTTGAAAAATTTACCTTTTTGAAACAATAAAAAGTTTGGGGCCTTTATTCCCAAAAAAAATTTTGCAATGACCCCAACATCCACAATGTGCGTGATTAAACCTTTGCGTACTTTGACAATTTACATTTTTTCCTAACAGTTGCTCAATATGAAGAAAATTTTCCCCCCCAACCTAAAGTCCCAGATCCCTCACCCCTCCCTCTGCCCTTTGTGTGTCTGCTTTTCACATTCTGCAAAGAGTATAAAAATTAAAAAAGTTAAAAACAAAATCATCCCTCATCATTTTATCATCGTCGTCGTCATAAACATCAAAAAACATTTTCAGAACCGTTGCAAATTTTACAAAAAAATCCACTCACATGCTTTCGTTTTAAGAAAGGCAGTTTCGTATGAAAGGGGTTTATCCAGTCTACCTGGGAGGACACCCGGGGGATTGCCCTGTCCCCGTTGTGTGGGTGCAGGTAAACCCTCAGACTTGTAGAGGAGGATTCTGCTATGGTGTCCCCCACCTTTCTTCCACACCAGCTTTTCCCCTTGGACTCCCCCGAAAATTTCCCCAAATGCAAAGGGACACGGACGTTTTGATCTCAGCAAATAGCGTCTTTTGTGTGCCCGTTGTGGGTGGTGTTTATGGAAAATCCTGTTTTTCAAGGGCACGATTTGCGCACACACACACACAAAACACACACCACGAACACACAAAACACACACACACACACACACACAAAAGAGGTGATATATCATTTTAGTGACCAGATTGCCCGTCCCGGGGGCGAAAGGTAGAAGCGGGCTTGCCCCATTTAGCAGAGTGTGGAGATTCCCCCACGGTTTTTAGGCCCAGAAATTTTTTATTTTTGCTTGTTTTAGTTAGCAAAGTGATTTTCCCCATTGTTATTTTTTGATCATTTTTGTCCGTGTTTTCTTTAGTGAGGGGTTCACCCTTTTTTCATATGCATAATTTTTTGGGGGGAAAAAAAAAAAAAAAACCCCCCCCCCCCCAAAAAAACCCCCCCCAAAAAAAAAGGGG
>CM054137.1:84679773-84699773 GCA_028751875.1 Rapana venosa | reverse complement strand
AATTTTTTTTATATTTTATTTTTTTTTTTTTTTTTGGGGGGGGGGGGGGGGTTTTTTTTAAAAAAAATGGGGGTTTAAGGGGTTTTTTTTTTTTTTTTAAATTTTTTTTTTTTTTTTTTAAAAAAAAATTTTTTTTGGGGGTTTTTAAAGGGGGTTTTTTTGGGGGGTTTTTTTTTTTTTTTTTTTTTTAAAAATTTTTTTTTTAAAAACCTTTTTTTTTTTTTTTTTTTTTGGGGGGTTTGGGGGAAAAAGGGGGTTTTTTTTAAAAACCCCCAAAAAAAATTTTTTTTAAAAAAATTTTTTCCTTTTTGGGAAAAAAAAAAAAAAAAGGAATTAAACCCAAAGGTAAATTTGGGAAAAAATTTTTTTTAAAAAATTTAAATTTTTAAAAAGGGTTTTGAATCAAAACAAAAAAACCCAAAAAAACCCCCCGAGTTTAAACGTAGCAATTCCCCTCCCAAACAGAAAAAAAAAAAAAAAAAACAAAAAAACCACACCTTTCCAGGAAAGAAAATAAAATTTGCCCAAACAGAACCTGCTGCATTTTAGTAATTATGAAGTGTTTGGGTTAAAAAGAAACGCTTTTGGATTCCCTAAAAGGTAACTTTTTTAAAAAAAGAAGAAATTTTTTGGGGGAGTGTGGGGAAAACTTTAAAATTTAAAATTTTTGGTTTTTCCCTCCCCAAAATTTTTTTGAAATTTTTCCTTTTGGGAATTTTGGAAAATTTTGGTAATGAAAATTTTTGTTTCGTCCCTTGACATCGTTGCAAGAGCGTCTCGCTTTATCTGCCTGTCTTCTGTCTGGCTGTCTGGCTGAATACATGGGCGTGGGGGGACTGTCCTTCTGTTGTCTGTCTGTCCCGTCTGCTGAAAACATGGGGGCGTGGGGACTGTTTTTTCCCTTTTGTCTGTCTGAATTCATAGGCGGGTGGCTGTCTGCTGTCGTCTGTTGAATACATAGGCGGGTGACGTCTTTTCTGTTTTTTCTGAGTCTGAATACATAAGAATTGGGAAATGTCGTCATTTTTGTATAAATGCCTGATACTGGTAAAGATCTGCTGTCATTTCCCTAAAAAACTAAAGGGGATTGGGCCAAGACTGTCTTAAAAAATATTAATTTTTAATAATTTTTATAATAATAAAAATAATAAAAAATAAAATTTAAAAATATGATATATTATTTTATGATGAAGATGAAGGGTGATGATGATATGATGATTATGATGATGTAATAATAAAAAATAATAAAATTTAAATTTTAATTTAAAACTAAAATTTAAAAATAATAATATAAAAATTAAATTTGGGAAATTTTTATAGCCCCCCTATCTTGTTTAAAAAACCCAAACAAAGCGCTTGGGATTCAACATATTTTTTCACGGAGACAAATAACAATTACTATATTTTAAATTTAAAAAGTATTTCACCATTTCGCACCCGCACGCACACACACACACCAAAACACATTCACAACATTCAAAACACACATACACAAACACAAAACTTTACACCCACAAACAACACCCAACGCGCGCCACAAAGTGCTACACCTTGGCAGGGTTGGGAAAGGGGTTTCGGTGTTGAAAAGGTTTAAGGGCCCCAAAATTTAAAAAATGGGGCCCCGGGGCCAAAAAGGAGGAACAAAACTTACGTTTGAAATGATTATGTCTTGAGGCTGGATTTAAAAGTGTCATAAGTAGGCTTTTTGAGAAGGGAGAAGGAGGTCATTCCAGATCACCGGACCATAAACAAGCGACGGCCAATGGTGGACTCATTGAATCTTGGTATTTGCAAGCGCAAAGTATCTGCAGCAGAGTGGAGGGAATGAGAAGGAGTGTACAGGTGAGGACAGTCACAGAGGTAGGAGGGAGCTATTCTGTGGAGACACTTGTAGCAGTGGGTACTGATGTTATAGTTTTTTCCCTGTTACAAAGGTAGCCAGTGGAGAAATTGTAATAGAGGAGTTAAGTGTTCAGATTTTTTCTTTCTGAGGTCTAGTCGAGCTGCAGAGTTTTGAATATGTTGAAGGGAGTGGATAGATGATGCTGGCAGACCAGACAAAAGAGAATTGCAATAGTCCAGCCGTGAAAGAATGAGAGATGTGACTAGTTTGGATGTTGCATCAGTGGACAGGTACTTTCGAATGAAACTAACACACTGTAATCATAAGCATGATTGGCAAACCTGGCAATGAATTTTTGCATAGAGAGTGTGTTGTCTATAACAACACCTGAATACTTCACAGCAGTGGATACAGGAACTGATGTTTTGCTGAGTTCTATTGAAGCTGTTGTGATGGGAGAGAGTTTGTGCTTAGTCCATACAAGCATGGCTTCAGTTTTATCCTATCTTTGCTTGGCTTATTCCTGTGTATGTTTACTTTCAATTTTTTAAATTTTAATTTAAAAAAAAATATATACATATATTTATTTTCTATGTATGCAATTAGATTAGGGTGAATTTACATGGAAAGTCCATCATCAATGTATATATTTTTTCTTTCATTATATCATTCTTCATGCTATGTATTACACGTCAATTACTTTCGATTTTTGTTGTTGTTTGTTTTGTTCGCAGAGGGCTGGATGTAAAAAGCTATTTTTATGCTTATTCTATAACCCTTTATAAATTAAATTTGTTCATTGTTTATTGTTCATTGTTCCGGTAAAAGAACCAAAGGCAAAGAAGGAATAAAGCCAGAGTAAAGTCGGTAGAAGAGAGCACCTTTTATGCAGAGAGATAATAATAAATAATAATAATAATAATAATAATAATAATAATAATAATAATAATAATAATGTATGGAATTTATATAGCGCTGAATCTTGTAAAGCAACAAATCAAAGCGCTCAATAATAATAATATCTTTAATCAGTTTGAATCAAAACAAAAAGCCCACAACAAAAACAGAGATAACCGTAGACAGTCCTGTCCCAAAAAGAAAAAAACAAAAAAACAAAAAAACACACTCTTTCCAGGGACAGAAACCTACATTTGCAACACAGAAACCTGCTGCATTGTAGATAATTATGAAGTGTTTGATACAATGCAACGCTTTTGGCATACATAAACATGAAACATTAAGCAAAGAAGCATTAGAAGCAGACGTGTGATCTCCCACAACTCTGACAATTCCAACTTGATGAGTCTCTCACCTCCCCTAATCACAGCCACTGCTTCCGCGCTGTGTCCGCCATTGGCAGCGTTGGTCACTGAACAGCTCACGTTACGTCCACAGACATCTGTTCATAGAGTGTGCAACTGCTTCATCTGTCAGTCTGTCTGTCTGTCCTGTCTGAATACATGAGGCGTGGTGACTGTCTGTCTGTATATCTGAATACATGAGGTATGGTAACTGTCTGTCTTGATAATAATAATAATGATGATGATGATGATGATGATGATGATGATGATGATGATGATGATGATGATGATGATGATGATGAGGATGATAATAATAATAATAATAATGAAGAGATAGGGATAAAGCCGAGTCAAGCTCAACCACTAACTGTTTTATACCAAAACCAGCAACTTTTGGATCCAATTCGCTTCGCCCTCATCAGACCAAAAAGTTGACTGGTTTTGGATAAACAGTAATCACTTTACCTGACTCCCTGCTTTATCCCTATCACTTTGTAAAAAAAATACAAAATGTTAACAATCTTGCTTTGATGGGTAAAACTATAAAATTAGGGTAAAACGAAAAAGTGCAAACCATCTCCTCTGCCCCAGCTCATTAAAGCTAGTGCACTTTTATCCGATGCTTTTAATGAAGCAATGGGCAAGGAGATGATTTCCACATTCACAACCTATGGAATGCTGACACAAGAGCATTCGCACAACACTTTATAAATTCATAATGGACAGTGACAGCACAATGTTAAATCTAACATTAAAGAGACCAGTTTGTGTGTAGGCAACAGACAGCAAATCTCAACCCATTTCATTTCTAACTTACGCAAACAAAATATAAATAGAAAAATACGGGGACACTACTGGGATGCGAACTCGAACCAACAACCAAACACCAATTTGTCTGGCCAAGAGACAAACTGCAAGCAAGTTTGCCACCCAGAAGGGGCGAAGATTGTCTAAATAATTACTATATACCTTTTCAGCTAAGTGTGGTGGCAATAACTAGCAGGCATCCCGATTGGCCTGAATGACTCGCCCGCGTAGGCTGCACGCCTAGTGCACACACAGCCACACAGCCAGATGATTCAAAACAATGTAGTAATGCTGCCTCTGTGTTGTAAACACCTGCACTGTTAAAAAAAAAAAGGCTATTGTGTTTACACTAATACACAGTATTTAGTCAGCTTGGTCTTTTTTGAGTATTAGTTTACACTATGCATTGATCTTCTCAGTTTAGTTTTATTCTTTCTCTTTCTTGACCGTATGTAATAACCACATTCTTCACCCGAAGGCAATTAATAAACCCATCTCTGTCTTTCATGTGGACCTTTGATTTGTTCACGGTGGAAAATCTTTAAAAATGCTTATTATATTTTTGTGTCAGCAACCAAACGAAACTGTGCATGCTCCCACTGAAATCAAGCTTAACAACTATTCCTTTCTTAACAATGTCATGCTACTGCTGAGCAGATCGTCTATTAAAAAAGGGTCTGCCAATTTTTCAAACAGCCTGTAATAGTATTCTAAAACACTCGCTTACCCTTCAGAGGATTGAATATAATTAAATTCTCACTGTCCAAATAAATTTTCTCTCTCTGTATGCTTTAATGTTGTGTTATGTTGGAACAGATCTAACAATGATCTCGCAGAGATTTTTTGTACACTGTTTGAAATTCAATCAAAAACAAATACAGTCTTGCCACAGCCAGCTGCCACAAAATAGAGAGCAGTTGCTTCTTTTGGTAGAAAACTTAGCTGGTACTTAGTAAAACAACTTCTTTTAGTCTGTTTTCTTCTGTTGTTGGAGCTGTGCCATAACCATCACTACAAATAGATATATTTTATGGGCTCATCATTTTCTTGCTCTTTTCTCTATCTGTATAGTTATTCCTTCTGAGCCGTTTGTCCAATGCGTCCTTCCTGAACCATGCAGCTTACACATCTTTGATCTTAAGTCAACCACATAATCATATTAGAATGTTAGGTATTCATGAAGCCTAACATCATGCAGATGTAAAAGATTTGCTTGTAACACCAGTAGTGGTAACAAATGAGTTGACTCAGAACCAAATATTATTCTTACCTCATCAAAGTGTTGATAAGGTAAATAGCCTGAGGCGTAGAAATGATTTGGCTGCCCTCTTTAGTACATGATAAATGTTTAATACCGGGATTAATAAAGCACTCACTTACATCCTGAAATGGGCCAGCTGGTTCTTCAAACAGCATTAATCATCCTTTAATGACCTTGCCGGAGTGTTCAGATTTAAGATCCATACTGTATCTGCTTTACTCCATCATTAATGTTCTATGGTTAATCACTCTATTCATAATAGATAGCAAGCTGACTGTATTGCTGTCAATCAGCGTGCAAGCTCTGGGTGATAGACAACATCATACTCTAAAGTATCTACTAGATATTTGTACTTTGCGTCAGCGTCAGTGGATTAATCACACGAGCACTGTCATTAAGGTCAGCTCAAACACAGTCGTCCTCTGTAAGATGCACCCTGATAGTAAGGCATGTGAGAGCTGACCGCTCCAAAGTCAAGAGGAATACAAAACCCTTTTACCATTAGGCTTTTGCTATGCTGCATCTTTTTTTTTTTCTTTTTTCCCTATCAGACAGAACCTACTCTGTGTTTTATCCCACACATCAACCTGTAGCCTTTGATAAATAAGATCCATCTTTTTTTTTCTTTAGTTTATCCATAAATCAGTATAAGATCAAGATAGACTGCGTTGTTTAGTGTATAGCACATCTCTGCTTATAGCTTGACACAAATCTTTTTTATAATAGCCCTTCCTAAGTTTGCTACACACATATGTTTGGATCATCTTCAGACTCTAGTTCTATCTGAAAAGCCAGCCTAGATGTACCTGGCACAATGACATCATCTTTTCCTAAATTGGAAACTCTAACAGTCAGAATACATTTTCATCAATATGGAGGGTTGTTTTAATAACGATTGTCTGTCTGTTTCCTTTAATGCCTAAGGGATCTTTTAAAGTCTACTCAGGAATCAAGGATTGCTCCAAATGTTTGTTGCGCCAACTTTTTTCTATAAGTAGCAAAATAAAAAAAACAATAATAAAATAATGGAAGACTATGATATAGATATGGATGATGTGACTACACCGCTGATGATATGGGTGAAGCGCAACATCTGAGCACACCTTGCATCAGGAAGAGAGAATTATTAAGAAAGCAGGGTTAAAGATTTTCACACAAGTTTGGGACAACCAACGCCAGAAGTACAGACCATACTGACTATGATAAGGACAAACAAAGACACTCTTATGCTAAAAACTGACACAGGACAAAGGTTTTATTAACAAAGAAAAATAACCACATCATTTTTAGCAAAAAATAAACACCAAGCAGAGACCATAATGGTTGCTATGCAGAGAAAACTTGGTATTAGATGCACTAACTACTACTAACAGACTGCCTAGGCAAGTTGTTTGCACAACTACAAACTGCTGAACAAAACTACCTAACAAACATAGAAAGTCAACCCACTTGAAGACCTAGCACCGTCAGCAAACACAACAACTGAAACTATTCAAGAGTTTGGAAACTAGCTTCAGGCAAGCAGACGAAGACCCGCACTGAAAACACATAAACTTGATCAACCCCGTACCCAGGCGAGAAAAATGGGGCTAAATCAAAGCACGTACAGAAAATAAAGCGAACTGATAAATAATTTAGCAAAGCTATAGATTTAGACTCACACATAAACTAGAAAAGAAAAAAAGCTAGCAGCCGCAGACACTGAACAGGACGTAAAAGAAAGAAAACCACACAGGGTTTTCTAAAAAATCTTTCAATATGAACGCCAAGCAAGATTAGAGGTCTTAAACAATAATCAGCGCACATACAACAACTATCAGATCTTAGTTAGCAGAATAAAAGAAACAATCCATCGCATCTTTCTTTATGAAAACACAACACAAGCAGACAAGAATCCGACAACTGTTTTGCGAGCAAGGCATAACACTTGACAGTATAATTACCGCATTGTGTTTCGCTATAAGCACACTTGTGTATGCTCTACCGGAAGCACACTATACCGCCACCACCAACCACACAACACCACCTTCCGCACCCACAGGGAGAAACTGGGTAAAGAAACAACTCGGACCACTTAGCAGACCTATTAAAAAAAATTAGCCTACAAAGTTGGCAACGCACTTTCTGGTATACATTGCTCCGTGATTAGCTGGCAGCTATCAACTGCAGGGAAAAGTTGTGGAAATAATGCTGAACATTTATGGCGTTACGGTTTTTAGTTGTGGTTTTCTTCTTTCTAAAATAAAGATAAGCAAGGCCGCTTAAAACAAGTATACTTGTTAAAGCAGTTATTTCATCATAGTGACTGTCTCTTACAAGGGAAATAATTATTGTTTTTATTTGCTCTGAGGTGGCAGGAGTTCTTTCCCTTGTTGTTGCTTCTGTGGGTGTTGTTACTACACTTTTTGCTTCTGATGCTACTGATACTACTGCTGGCGTTTTATTTACGCTTTCATTTTTTCCAAGCTGCACATCATCTCCAGCTATAATACTATTGTTGTTGTAGTTTGTAATTGTTCCTATTTGTAACTGCATGTTGGAAGGCAGCATATATAAACCATGCCCTATAGCAAAGTCTACCGTAGACCGTGGCATAGTGAAGAACATCTTGAAATGCTAGATGCTGATGGTAAGATCAACGCCGAGTTAATACTGTCTTCAAGATTAGCTAGAAACTGCTTCTGTGCATCAACCCAAAGCCACCACTAATACTTGATCTTAGTCTGTACCTGTGCACCAGGCAAGCACACACACATAGTTCCGAACAGAGTCATTAATCCTCTCTAATCCTGGTCTGTTAACCTTCACTCTTATCAAATAAAATTCGTCCTCATACATGTACAATTCGCTCTATGACAAGAATAACTCTTGCACCACGTGAGAAAAATGTATTTGGAGGCCACCAGTCATAGTTATACTCCTGTGCACTCCCCACACAAAAACAGAGTCCCCATCCGAGATTTTTGTCCTGTCTAGTCTGAATGGCAGTCTTAGAATTACTATTGAACTCATTGCATCAGCCTCTCATACGCCTTCATGTTAACCTAACTATTAAAGGATATGAAAAGTTAATATCAGTGGGCAGTGGGACCCTGCAGAACAGATAACACATGCACTAACTGATAGTACACATAAACCTGACACAGACATTACTAACTGGTTTGGATGGTTCATGGTGGTCCAGCATATTACACAACACCACAGCCCGTAGTTTTCCACAGTGGATAGCAAAGATTTTAAGTGGTATTAGTAAAACTGTATATGATTAGACCAACCCATGCTTCGCAGTGGCAATCATCCTTAATGGTGGGTTTCAGTAATGATTCCATTGTGGGTTGGGAACTTTTTTACATTGAAGATCAAATTCGCTGACACAGCAACATCTAGCTTATAAACGGTGCAAATCTTGATATAGAGAGATCCAGTCCTCGTATTTTGCATCTTTATTATATATATAACAATTTTTATTCTATAGTAGAATAAAATGCTTATAAAAAACAACATCCAGTATGTGTACCTGTTATAAAAACTAGCCATTCCTATTGACAACCGCTGTCACATAAAACTAGATTGCATTGCATGAGGTCTTCTACACAGTATCATGACACAAACATTGCCCAGCAACAACTGATTAAAAATATGATCGTATAACTGGAGATTCCAATAAATTTACTGTGGAGACTGAAGGTATACGACTTCTGCACACTGGAAAAAGAGCTCTTTTGCCCAGCTGGCATCACAGCAAAACTCAACCAAGCTAGTTTAAGGAGTAACTCTACAGACTTCTACATATAAGTATGTCACAAAGTCTTGCAGAAATGCTTTATGGTTTGACATAGACCCAGTTTATAAGAATGGTTAAAAAGATGATTGGGAATAACCCTTCTTGTGTGATGTTTTGATGATGATGTTGGCAAGGAAATAACCAATGTCGGTGAAAGACCCATTAACATGGCAGTAAACTCCTTTTGTTTTTTGTACACCTGTCTCATTAAACACAACACAAAACAAGTGGTACAAAGCTTCTCTCATCAGTCCTTCTGCATCTACTGAGAATCCTTCCACCCAGCAGAGCAATGTACTGTGAAACGAGCACAATAGCTTTACTACACTTCAATTCAAAGAGCTTAGAAGAAGGCTTTCCATGAAACACTCTGTCTAAATCAATCAAAGACATACTACAAAAACGATTGTCTGTAAAAATTTACATATTACATTCTGAAATAAAATATAAAAATACTTAAATATACATACATAACCATGTCATGCAGTCCCGCAGTAAGAGCACCTAAACATGCCCAACTATTGAGTTTAAGATCTTGGTGATGTAAAAGAGTTGAGAGGATGGGGAAATTGGTGAAGTTGAATGCATTTGGGTACACAAATGATGGCTACTACAAGCGCCCAGCAATAGACGAACTAGAAACCTCGTGTTTCCTAAACTTGAACAGTTGCGTAATTTTGAACTGAAGACATTACCAGATGATTTTACATACAAAGTAACATATAAAGGTAATAAATGGACACTTCAAAAACCAATCATCAACTAGCAGAACAAGTTTTGAGTTTATTAGTCCATACACACACTAGCACCTACAGAACTTTCCGTAAAGGCCATAAATGCTGAACCAGTAAACATAGGCACTATCATAACATCATCCAGCAGAAATGAAGTAAGAAGATAATAGCATTACAGAATAATGCACGTTACTTTCTTCATAGAAAAGACTCAGTGACAAAACCATCAACCACATTACTAACGATCCTTCATACTTTCCACTGTGAATGAACAGTACACATTGGTGTATTCCTATGCAAGAGAAGACAGAGCTACTTTCTTGTTCATGGATGGGATTACTATTAACAGGAAAGACCTTCGATGTATGATGCCCTAAGATTTGCCTATTGCATCGAACAGGCGGCGGTCACAATACATTGAGGGAACATTTCCAGTAATAAAGTCAACTTGCTCCTAACCCACCACAGCTGAACACAATTAGCATCCCTCAATCTACACCACATTGACTTTTTTGCAGTCTATTACACAGATGTTGTACTGCCCGCCAATCAATTACAAGACTTACTGAATAATACCAATAAAATTTACCACGTTCTTTTAAACAGTATAAGAATAATACGACCGCTAAATATCCTAAAGTTCCTAGTGCACCAGATCCTGAAACTCTGAATGTTAATGCAAAAACCTTTCGTTTGACAAACATTTACACAGAGCAGCAATGACAATGAGCAACAACTAGCAAAGTATAACAAAAGCAGGCGTAGGTACATATCAGCATTTACATGTGTTGACTCTATTACTACAGTACAGCAACACTGACTAACAGCCGCAGCAGGAACAGGCATTGCTCTCTTGGCTACTGGAATTGAGCACCCTGCATCAATTTGCCTTTGGGCCCTGTTTCAATAACATCAGGAGCCTGTTTCATTTGACACATCAGTCTTTTCGAAGAAGGTTGTGCGTAACCTAGAAAAACATGATGCTGTTGTTGCCTTGACATTAAGCCAAGCTAAGCACATTTAGAACTCATTATTAGCAAAGCTCTAAACAGATTCCACAATATCAGAAGAGGATATCAAGCGACTTCAGGAATGACTACGATGACTACAACATCAAAGTTTCGAGAGGGGGGGGGGGGGGGGGGAAGAATAGAACAAACAAACACTAAAGCTATGCCTGTGGACATGACTCATATAAAAAAGGAATATATAAAACAGGGTATCTGCTTGGCAAGACAGGCTTAAAAACGAATCAGCTGAGTACTCTATTAAGGAGCTAAGTATTTACCCTGCGGTAGATTCACTGCTTCATACCGTAGCAAAACAAAACAAAAAAAGAGGCAATTAATTAATTAATTAATTTTTTTTTCTTACTAGATGAGTTAGAGATTTAGTGTGAGCCTCAGTATGGACCAAAGTGTTTCCGACAATAGAGCTAATGTTTACACATCCACAAACGTGGTACAAAGCATTTCAAGATCAATCGCACAAATACCGACAACCTAACACATAGATCCACCAGTAAAGTGCAGTTATTGCTGAATTCTATACAACACAGCAAATAAAAGATAAAGAATTAACTGTTCATAAGTGTCAACCAACACAACAAGCACTGAACTCCTTTGAAGATCTCACACAACAAGGCAGATGAGATATGCGCCAACTTCGAACATTCTGCAGAACGCAAGAATGAGGGATCAAGGATGGACAGTTTGGTAAGGTTCTTCGCATAGAACTAAAGCAAACAAAGTTTCATCCCATTGTTGGTAGAAGTTACATTCCCTTGCCACCAGATGTTGTAGCAAAACGTGCTGTGCTGAACATTCAGAACAAAGATGATAAGTGTTTTATGTGGTGTGTGCTGGCTAAACTGTTTCATGTGGCAAAGAATGCAGAGAGAGTTTCAAACTATCATGAACATCGTGACAAGCTTGACTTTACTGGCATTGACTTTCCTGTGGCTGTTAGTAGCATTGATTTGTTTGAGGAATTAAACCCAACCATCAGTGTAAATGTGTATACCTGGGAAGATGCGGCCCCCTACGGACCCAGCGGGTTAAGACCACTTAGGATCTCAAAAAGGTCTCCCACAATAGGTAATCGTGATAAGAACCATGTAGACCTCTTGCTAGTGAGTAATGAAACCAGTTATCATTATACACTCATTAGAACAATGAGTAGACTTATTGCACAGACAACAAAAAAAAGACAAAACATCAGCCCTAACAAGAGTTTTGCAGACGATGCTTGGTTTGTATTACCATCTTACAGGCAGCAGACAAACCCAGAAAAGCACGCAAGAGTGAGACCGAAGCAATCACTGAACTTGTAACATCCCAAGGCCAAGAAGCAAGGTTTACTTCACAACCATAAGAAAGCAACAAAAGAGTCCCTAAGTAGTGTATCTGAACTATGAGTCTATCGTGTGCCATATGAAGGACACGTCACCGAGAACCTAATGCTAAACAGTCTTACTCAGTAATCAATCAATCTGTTCATTTGCTTATGATGTTGTTAGATCCAGATGGAGCACACTCATAGCCATTCTTGTATCAAGGACCAGACGCGCCAAAGCTTTTTTTGAACACATGAAAGCGAATCATAACCACTACTTTCAACAGCTAAACCTACAAGAGATTCATTATGTCGATAGAAACCAGGCAACAGTAGCCTATCTCCAACTCATTGCTGATTGTGGTAATTTATTATCACCGCAGTGGCAGATAATTCACACAGTCAGAGATCATAGGGACCACCTCATGGAAGTTACTGTGGAGCAGCACATATAATGTAAATCTACAACTGAAAAGTAGATCCCAAAACATGAGTTGCCAGTCCTCTTCCCCAATCTAAGAGGTTACGACTCACACCTAATCATCAGGCAGTGACTGACGAGTCTAAAAGGCTTACTGCATTCTCCAGTCATCAGAGAAGAACATGACTTAAACACTAAATACTTATTCCGTCTTTGAATCTGCACCAACATCTGATGGGATCTGTAAAGTCCTTGTCTCTCACTGAGTACTTGCTCCATTACAGAAAAATACTTCGACACAAAGCTCGTGCGAAAAGGATTCTACCATATGAGTACATGTACTCAAGGGAAAAAGCATTGATGAAAAGACTGCCTCCAAAAGAAGCATTCTTCAGCAGAACTGACGGGTAAAGGAATCAGTGATGATGACTATCATCATGCCAAGAGGGCAAGGGCAAAAGATGCAGTGTCGATATGGCGATTAACCATGATCATGAATCTACATTGCTGATGCATGTTTGGCTTGCTGATGTCTTTGGGAGAACTACCAAGAAAGACCGGCATGAAACTATGGGACTAAGACCTCATCACACTATATTACAGCACAGGGAATGTCTTGGTATGCTTTTCTTGAAGTTTACTTGGTGCAGATTGATTTTGTTGTCTGACTGCAATGCTCCAATGTTGAGGATGGTCTGCGTGGTGCATCAGTAAGGCATCGCACACAAATTACTGTAAGGCCAACAACAAATAATTAGAAGACTATGATCCTAGCAAAGCTTCGTAAAACTACATCATGTACTGGACACAAACAATCTGTATGGGAAGGGCGATGTGTCAGTCACTACCACTAAGAACTGTTCAGTTGTTTAATTCCTTTTACTGTTATGAACTCTAAAAATGCTATCACCAATGGTGCTTATCAACAATGTGGCGGATCTTAGAGTAAGATTTAGTCTATCACCCAAGAACTACAAGATAGCGCACAATGACTACCCAATGGCTGCAGAAAGGCTCAAACCAACTCCAAAGGAACCACCAAGCTTGTACCCAACTTAAATACAAGAGCAAGTATGTTTGACACTACAGACTGCTACAGTTTTTTCAACCTAAGCATGGGTAATTCATACTGTACAGCTGTTCATCGTAACATTGGTTTGACCAAGACCAAATCATGAAACCATAAAACATCAATGAAGAACACTGATCTAGAACGAATGCAACCGATGCATCAGAAAAGGATTACTTCAGCTCATGACCAACAGCTGCTTTGTAAAACAAGGAGAACCCACACAAGAAGAAAAGATGTTAATATAGTCACAAAAGAAAAAAACGAAGCCATAACGCTAAACATCAAAGCCAACTATCAAGACTCAGGCAATTCCATGAACAGTCTGTATGGCATCAAGATGAAGAAAGTTTGCATTTAATACTAGACAAACCAGTATTCCATTGTTTGAGTGTGCTGGAGCTGTCAAGCTGCAGATGCTATGGAGTTCTTGAATGAAATACTTCAAGCCTAACACATCCTGATGTAATGGTCTTGTACACAGACACAGACTCTTTCATCCTAGACATACCCACAAAGATCATAAAAAGGACTTGTAGAGAACGTAGCACTTGGATCAGAGTCATGTATGACACCAGTGGATTATCCAAAAGAAACAGTCCCATGCATTCATCAGTAAAACAAAAAAGATATTGGTAATATAATGATGAGATGAACGCACTATTATCAAAGAAATGTTGGGTCTGAGGCCAAGATGTACAGAGTTTGCAAGCCAGACAGGTGTTATAAAAAAGGCAGAGGGTGTTGCAACCAGGTTGTCAAAACAAGCAACAGTCCATGATAACCAACAAAGAGCTCTGTTTGAAGGTAGATGTAATTCAACATGACAACCCAAAGCTCTGCTCAACCTGCAAGCCAAATCAACACAACTGTGATAGAAAAAAGATAATTGATTGCGCAGGATACAAAACGAGTATAATTCCTTCACCAGAGCACTCATACGCAATTGGACACGGGAGAACAAAGAGTAATTAATTAATTAGTTAATTTTTTTTTCATATTTATATACGGTTTAAAAATTTTGGAATGAGTCCCTCACAATGGATTGTTTCCTGCATTATCAAAATACTAAGGTAGAGGTGCAATGCCCATTGTCTCATGCATTTACAGTGACTGACATTCTAGAAGACTTTTGGCCAGCAAGTAGAAATAAAACTTGATTAAGCACAAAAAAGAGGTTATAAATAAAATAACTAGGAGTTGTTATATATGAAAGTGCCCAACCCACTCAGTGTTTATCAAACAGTTCCCCTAAATTGTAGTAACAAAAAACATTAGAATGAGACCATACATCACTTCACTTCTGATGAAATATGACCTACCTTACTATAGCAGATCATATTAGGTGGCACTAGCTGCAGTTCCTCTCTAACAAAAGCTCGTTGTGGCGCAGGCAGTGACAAATAATAAATAGGAGGATCCATCCTCCACAATATTTTTCATTTCAAAGTGTCTATGCCCAGGATGTGATCTGTTCTCGTAATTGGACTGTCGCTGGCTTCAGCTTCTCCATGAGCATACAAATCTCAGTTTCTTCCCAAATGGTAATAGTGTTCTTTTAGCAGATGTTGTTTGGCCGTGTGTTGTATTGGTTTGCCTTGATAGCGTCTCACAGGTTTTAAACCTGTGTCTTTAGTTATCTCATACGTTCATATGCTCTCAAACGGCAGCAGCATCTGATCCACTCTGAATTTCATGTCCTGGGACATGATATCTTGGGTTACTGAATATCAAAGGTCCTTTCTGCAAACAGTTTTGTTAAAAAGAAAGTTTCAACCAGTGCTAGAGATCTGTAGGTGCCAGGTATAACACTTTTATTGCTACTCCATGTTTCAGTAATACTGATTAAATGCTCCTTTAAACTCTTTACCATCCTCTCACTGAATAAGTCTGGATAATTTAGGGTGGCCCTGACTATAGATTCTCCATGCAATAGCAACGTGCAGTTGCGTTGGCACTCTTTTCAGTAAGGGTCTCTGCAACTTATCCCTAAAAAGCTACTTTCACCAAGTCAGAGCATACTTATACCTCTATCTTCTGGACAGTGACATGGGGTAGTATATAAGGCTATTTGGTGAGTACTAATTTGTCTTCATGTTTTATAAAGGAGGGTCACATATTAATGCGCCTTGGTGCAGTTAAATAGATCTGCCAATATTGCTTGTTTAACAGCACTCTTTGCTACTTCGGAACTTACTCCTGCGCATGTGCTAGTTTGGTAATAGCTGCCTGTTTCCTTTCCAGTACCCTTTTGGATGTGTAGAGATCTTATATAGGGAGTTTGGCATCAATTGTTCTAATATAATAAAATAAAAAAATTGCCTGTTGGTTACCAACCTTACCAGTGCTAAGAAAATACTATTGTCAAGCTACACAATAAAAGCAATCTCGCCTTGTCTTCTGGGTTTCAGTTGGTTATAATAAGATCACGAAGCTGAGGCTTAGTAATAGGAGATATTTGTTTGCCTTCACAATGTAGTACACTTTTATTGCCTGCCGTCAACATCATAAAATGTTTTTGCAGCATGTCCTTGTTCACGAAGTTATTCCATTAATAAAGTGTCTAACTTGAGCAATTCTTTTGTTTTTTCGTATTCTGCCTGTGCTCTGATCAATTTGTTCTATTGCTTTATCATGTCACTTCCTTTCTTCGTCAGTATGAAGTTTAGAAAACAAGTAATTGCTATACCTGTAAATAAGCAAGTGCATTAACTACAGCACCACCTACCATCATCACTAAAGAAGCCATTTTCATTTATTATGGACGTAATATATTCTGGAATAATTCCAGCTTTACCAAGAAGTCTTTGTACAATGTGCGGTTACAGAACCGCAACTAGCTTAGCACTGTCTTTTCAAAGTCAAGATTTCTCATCAGCAGCTTCATTTAAGAAGCTCTTCCTAAGATAGTATAATATCCCTCAGCAAGACTGCCAATAACTGGCACCGTGGTAGACCAGATTGACTGCTGTCTTTTCTGTACTCATTATTTCTACTATATGTATAAATCAAATATTATAACTATTAGTACATCTTGAATGGTCGTTGTCAGGCTGTTTTGCTTTGCAATGTTTGCGTTGTTGGTTGTGGTTTAGGCTTTTGATCATCGTTTTGGTTCTTGTCTTGCTGGTTTCTTGTTGCTCCATACTCTAAGGCTGTATAACGCAATATCCCATAGCTGTTATACAATGAGTTAATAAGACTGAATGTTTGTTTTTTGGTGGTGCTGTGTCTTTTTTTCTGTGTTTCTATAGGCATCTATTTTTTTCTAATGTTTCTCGCAATAAGATCTTTTGCATTGCTTGATTGCCTAATTTTTTCTGTTGATTCTATTCCTGCTAACCTCTAACCAGCTTCAACTCTCCCAGGTTTCTTGGTGACAGTTTCACTTGTGAAAGGGAGGTTGCTCTTAGTTTTCTTGGCATTCTCCGGTGCTTCTGTAGTTTGTGTCTGTGTTCACACACACTTACCATCTTTTCACTATATGTTCAATTTTATATGTTTTAATGTATCATACTAGCAGCTACGGTGCTAACACAGAGAGCCAAAAACGGTAATAATACATATCACAGCCAAGTGTCCTCCAGTGTTCGAGACAAAATAGGATCTTGTGAGAGGTCAAATTATGCTAAACAGCTTCTGAGTCCACAATAAAGACCCTAACTTGTTGCTTTAGCAATAGACCAATAACAGTATGCCCACTAGGCTTTTCACCATTTTGCTCCAAGAAGAGATCATACTATTAAAAAACTTATTAATGTCTTGTGATGATACCTGCTGCACCTGTTCAACTGTTAGAAGTGTTCCTAAGTAATGCTTTGTTTTTACCACAAGCAGCAAGAGAGTACAACTTCGCTCCTTATTATCCATAAAACTCTTCTCATCAGTTATTTCTACTTGACTAGAACCATAGATGTCATCAACAAAAGTTCGTCGCAATTCATGTTGTCTATCTTTATCAATAAATTTTGTGTAAACCATTATTGTTGTTCATGACAAGTTAGTTGATAAGCTCGTTAACAATGTTGTTGAGGGGACTTTTTATTTCTTGACAAGTTCCTTAATATATACTTGTTTTAGTTTCTTGTACTAGTTGCTTGGCAGTTGTTGGTAGATCTTAGTATAAGTTTTAATAAGTCTTTGCAAGATCTTGATAAGTTTTGATAAGCGGTTAATAAGTTCTTGACAAAATATTTTAATAGTTATTAAAAAGTTGTTGATAAAGTTCTTGACAAGCTCTTGATAAGATATTGTTTTAGCATAAATTCCCATAATTTTATTTGTTTACTCATTACAAATAAATTAGTATTACTTTCAGTTTTAGTAGAGAGATAGGGATAAACCCGAGTCAAGGTGAACTGCTTACTGTATATCCAAAACCAGGCAACTTTTGGTCTGATGAGGCGAAGCCGAATCGGACCAAAAGTTGTCTGGTTTTGGATAAACAGTAAGTGGTTGAACTTGACTTGGCTTTATCCCTATCTCTTAATGATGATAATGATGATAATAATAATAATAATAATAATAATAATAATAATAATAATAATAATAATAATAATAATAATAATAAATGGAATTTATATAGCGCTGTATCTTGTAAAAACCAATCAAAGCGCTTGCATTCAACATATTCTTACACGTACGACAAATAGCAATTAACTATATTAAATTCAATTGTATATACACACATACGCACGCACGCACGCACGCACACACGCACACACACACATTCACACACACACAAGCGCGTGCCACAAAGTGCTACACATTGGCAGGGTGGTAGGGATTTCGGCTGTTGAAGGTAAGGGCACATATGAGATGAAAAAGGAGAAACAAAACTTAGGTTTGAAATAACTATGTCTTGAGGCTGGATTTAAAAGTGTCATAAGTAGGCTTTTTGAGAAGGGAGAAGGAGGTCATTCCAGATCACCGGACCAGAAACAAGCGACGGCCAATGGTGGACATCATTGAATCTTGGAATTCGCAAAGCGCAAATAGTCCTGCAGCTGTTTTCCGGGTTTCGCCCCGGGTTTTTTAAATTTTCCCCGATTTTGGGAGGGGTGGCCTATTTTGAAAAATATTTCCCCTTTTAAAAAAAAACCCTGGTCGTAAAGATTGCCAGCTTTTAAACCCAACCCCCCCCTTCCCGGTTTCTCCTAGTACCTTTAGTTTTACTTTATGCCTTTGTGTTCTCTTAATGAAGTATCACTTGTCTTCTAATAGTAATTGCTTTGTTAAATTTTTACTTTAAAGCTATTGTATTCTTTAAGGTAAATGTGTTTGGTTAATTGAAATATTGACATAGTTATAAAAATAACTTTTGCTGAAGGTTGAGTTATTTTACTTAATCTAGTTTCCCAATGTCTTTACGAGTTATCTAAATTCAACTTCTTTTCTTTGTATACGCAGGAGGAATTTAAGATTTGTTGGTTGAATTTGCGTTTTTGGAGAAAAGTTGAGATTGAATTATTTTAAGTCATGAATACTATATAAAGAAAATTAAAATATGAAATATTAAAATTCCTCAATAGGATTATAATCGGAAATTTAAAATAAAAAAATTTAAACATTGAAAAGTAGAATAGCATGAAGATTTTCAGCATTAACCATACTGCTGAAAAAACACACATGACAACATTCTCCAAAGTTATTGATTTTAAACTGCAGCTCTTGGCATAACCCCTTTCTCTCGCGTATATTTCACAAAACTAAGCCTTCTTCCTATTCTACTCAAGCACCAATTTCCTTCTTTACGCTTCCCTAACAACCATACCCACACCTCCCCCCAATCCCTACCTATCTGTCTCCTTCAATCACCCCTTGTATGAGCTCTCGCTCTGTACCACCAAACGGCCCCCGTGGACTGTCTATTCAATCCCATACAGAAAGGGACGGTAATAGGACATAATGATTTCCTGCCAGGTATTAGAGTGCCTTTATGAAATGCCCTCTTCCAACGCAGCAAAGACTACAGACCACTGCAAGTTTAAAAGCCAATGCATAGCATCCTTCAAGTCTAATCCATGCTATTGATGTTTTCGCCTAAATTTTAAATGCTTTTTGATTGAACGATAGGACTAAGGTAAGGAATACTTTGAGATGAAATTTGGAATTGGAGGATTCAGTGTTTTCAAACCATTTGACATTATTTTTTTCTACGTGTGATGTTGAAAACCTAAACCAGCAACTACTCAACCACATGTCTGAACCCCCCACCCAAACAACAGATGCCTTATTTGGCAGAGGAATGGAATTCAACAGGTAACTTGGATGAAGAGATGCCCAATCCGTACGAGTCCTCCTCCTGAGCAAAGACCAAAATTATATCATAAAGGATAGAAGTAGATTAATTCCACGGTGGCCCCCCGGGATTTACAAGCCTTAACACTTTTAAATTTTAGCCCTCTTCCTTCAAAAATTCATATTAAAAATTTTTAAGTAAGGTC
>CM054137.1:84670403-84679273 GCA_028751875.1 Rapana venosa | reverse complement strand
TGGTTTATTTTTTTTTTGTTTTTTTTTGGGTTTAGGTGGTTTTTGGGGAGGGGGGGGTTTTTTTGGACTCTTTTTCTCGTCTTTTTTTAGTTCTATATTGTTCTTCATTTGTCTTGGCTGTTATTCTTGTCTATGTTAGTTATTGTCTGCTGTTGTTGTTGTGTACGTATGTTTGTGTTTGTTTGATTGTTATTTCCTTGTTGTGGTTGTTTCGTTGTTATCATTTTTTTTTGTTTTATTCAGTTGTTTTATTGGTTGAAGGTTTGTGTGTGTGTGTGTGTGTGAGGGGAGGGGGGAGGAAGCAGTTGGTGTGTGTTTTTTTTTTATTCTGTTTTGTCTTCTTGTTTGTTTTGGTTTGGTTTTTCTTTGTTGCTTGTTTGTTTGGTGTTATGATGTATATTTTTTTTTCAAGATTTATGAATTATTTGAATTGTAAGGTTTAATATTTTTCTGGGTTTTTTTGTTTTGTTTTTAATTCCATATATGCATATGTTTTGTCTTTTCTTGTTTGATTTGTATAGTTTACCATAGATTAAGTTTTTTATTCTACGTCTGCATATACATTATCTTTTTTTCTCGCTTTTTTTTTCCTTTAGATAGATGGCTTGATGAAAAAAAAAAAAAAAGCAAATGCACTGCTTATTCAATGTACCATCTGGAAATAACAGTTAGACTTTGAACAACGCAACTTACGAGCGCAGGTGGGGAAAGGGAGACGACTCCACTGCCGCCGGCCTGGCAGTAAACGCCCACCGGTTCTGGGGCCCCTGTGCGCCCCCGTGAACACGAACTCGCTGGCGCAGCGCACCACCACCGACTGCCCGTAGTGCGCGCTGTAGCTGCCGGCCAGCGTGGGGTCACTCACGGGAGCACACCCCGCGTTGAACGTGGCCCCGAAACCAATGGCCCGCCCTGTGGGGGCCCGTGGTCAGCGTCAACTGAACGCGCCCGCTGTTAGCCAGGAGACCTGGAGAAGTCCAGTCCCTTGACGTCAAGGCCATAGTGTGCCACATCATAGTGTGCCACATCATAGTGTCCACATCATACAACATAGTGTGCCACATCATAGTGTGCCACATCATAGTGTGCCACATCATAGTGTGCCACATCATAGTGTACCACATCATAGTGTGCCACATCATAGTGTGCCACATCATAGTGTGCCACATCATAGTATGCCACATCATAGTATGCCACATCATAGTGTGCCACATCATAGTGTGCCACATCATAGTGTACCACATCAAACCATAGTGTGCCACATCATAGTGTACCACATCATAGTGTGCCACATCATAGTGTACCACATCAAACCATAGTGTGCCACATCATAGTGTACCCACATAAGTGTGCCACATCATAGTGTACCACATCATAGTGTGCCACATCATAGTGTACCACATCATAGTGTATCACATCAAACCATAGTGTACCACATCAAACTATAGTGTACCACATCAAACCATAGTGTATCGCATCAAACCATAGTGTACCACATCAAACCATAGTGTACCACATCATAGTGTACCACATCAAACCATAGTGTATCACATCAAACCATAGTGTACCACATCAAACCATGGTGTACCACATCAAACCATAGTGTGCCACATCATAGTGTACCACATCAAACCATAGTGTACCACATCATAGTGTACCACATCAAACCATAGTGTACCACATCATAGTGTACCGCATCAAACCATAGTGTACCACATCATTCCATAGTGTACCACATCAAACCATTGTGTACCACATCAAACCATAGTGTACCACATCAAACCATACTATATCACATCAAACCATATTGTATCACATAGTCAAATCACATCAAACCATATCATACCACATCAAACCATATTGTATCACATCAAACCATGTTATATCACATCAATCCATATTGTATCACATCAAACCATATTATATCACTTCATCATCATCATCATCATCATCATCATCAGTCCCGTGACCTTGGCGGTCGTGGAGACATGAAAGACGATGCCGTGGTAAGCCTCCTCCATCCATCTCGGTCCTCGGCTCTGCGCAGTAGTGCCGAGTCATTCATCCTGGTCCATTCTCTGATGTTGTCCATCCATGACTTGTTCTGTCTCCCTCTTTCTGCCACCTTTCGAGTGTTCCCTTGCAGTACTGTTTTTGGCAGAGTGTTGTGGCGGGTGACGTGGCCGAACCATGTCGGCTTTTTCTTCTTGACGATGGTGAGAAGGGGTTCCTGTGGACCTGCCAGCCGTGTTATTTGGCTCTTGACAAATTCATTGGTCTTTCGTTCTCTCCAGGATATGCCCAGCAGTTTTCTATGGCATTTTGTTTCAAATGACTGGATTCGCTTTGCTGTTTCAGCAGTCAATGTCCAGGTTTCACTTCCGTACAGCAGGATAGTCTGAATTAGGGCTTTGTAGAGCTTTAGTTTGATTGGGAAACTGATCTCTTTACTTTTCCATATGGTGGTGAGTTTTGTCATGGAAGATGTTGCCATGGCTAGTCTGACTTTGATTTCTGTCGTCGATCGACCGTCCTTTGCGAGTGTAGCGCCAAGGTATTTAAAAGCGTCTACCTCCTCCAGTTGCTGGCCGTTCGTGTAAATTTTAGCAGTTGCGTTGCTCGTGCTGTTCACAAGTACTTTACTTTTCTCCGAGCTCACCTCCATCCCATATGCTCCAGCTCTGTTCTCAAGTCTGGTCGTAAGATCTTGCAGCTCTGTGTTACTTCCGCCCATGAGTCAATGTCATCGGCAAACCGCAAGTTGTTGAGGGGTCTGCCGCCAATGGAGATGGTAGAGTGGAAGTCATGGAGATGTCGAGGAGATCTTCCAAGCTAAGCTTGGCGGACGTTTTGCGGCATTGACCCTCCTGGACAATGACATCAATGACCTCACCAACAACTTTAATGAGGCAGTCCGAGAAACAGCAGAGGAGGTACTCGGTCGTCAGAGGAATAAACACCAGCCATGGACTACCAATGACATCTTGGACCTCTGAAATACAAGAAGAGCACTGAAACCAACCAGGTCTTCCAACCTTAAAGAATACCGGGAGGCCAACAATCTTGTGAAGAAGTCAATGTTAAAGGCCAGAGAGAAGTGGATCAGTGATCAATGCGATGAGATCGAAAAAAGCATGAAAGTGGGCAACAGTAAAAAGGCATACGACACCCTGAAGAAACTCACAAAACCACTTCAAACCAAATCATCAGTCATTGAAGACAGCTCTGGAAACCTCCTCACAGAAAGCTCAGCTGCATTGAACAGGTGGTCTGAGTATTGTCAAGAACTATACAACTACCCAATCCAACCTGACAAGAGCATAATAAAAGAGGAAGCAGCAACATCAAGAGCACCCTCGCCATTACCTATACTGAGGGAAGAAGTGGAAGAAGCCATCCGCAGTTTACCAGTAGGAAAGTCCCCAGGAGCAGACAACATACCAGCAGAGCTGCTCAAGCATGGTGGCGAAACAGTTATCACACATGTTACAGCTATCTGTCAGAAGATTTGGGAGACAAAACAGTGGCCAACAGAATGGACACAATCACTCATCATACCTCTGCCCAAGAAGGGGAATTTACGCCAATGCCAAAACTATAGAACAATCAGCCTCATCAGCCACGCCAGCAAGATCATGCTCAATGTTATTTTGAATCGACTCAAGAAGGAGGCAGAAGAACACCTTGCAGAGGAACAAGCTGGGTTCAGGGCAGCCAGGAGCACAATCGAACAGATTTTTAACTGCCACATCCTGATGGGAAAACATCTTTAACATCAGAGAGACCTGTTCCACAACTTCATCGACTTCAAGAAGGCTTTCGACAGAGTATGAAGGCCTGTGGCAGGTCCTCAGAATGTTTGGCATTGAAGAAGGACTAGTGCAAACCATTCAAGCACTATACAACACCGCAAGCAGTGCAGTCCTTCTGAACAACCAGGTCGGAGACTACTTCAAAACCACAGTTAGGGTCCGACAAGGATGCCTGTTATCTCCAGTCCTGTTTAATCTGTTCTTGGAAAACATGAGAGAGATCCTCCCCAAATCACTTCAAACCAATATTAAATCAATTCAAACCATATTAAATCACATCAAACCATATCAAATCACTTTCAACAATATCAAATCACATCAAACCATATTAAACCACATCAAACCATATTGTTCACTTCCCTTCAAACCAATATTAAATCACATAAAACCATATTAAATCACATCAAGCCATATCAAGTCACATCAAAACAAAATCATTCCAAAAACCATAACAAACATCAAACAAAACTGAAGAAGGACAAACAAACAACACATAAAAGACAGGCATGAAAATAACAGACAACACAAAAACCAGACAGCATAAGAAGACAGGCCCAGCATATTAAAAAAACACCACTGTAGGGCTGATGGAGCAGTGAAAGCCAGACCTGTGCGATCTGAGAGTGTCAGCGATCCCCTGCACACACACAACACACACACACATAACACACACACACACACACACAACCACACCCACATACACACACACACACAAAACACACAATACACACACATACACATACACACACACTACATACACAACACACAACACACACACACACAACACACACACCACACACACACACACACACACACACACACACACACAAAGGTTGTACACTTTGGCAGGGTGATGGGGATTTCGGCTGTTGAAGGCAAGGACAGATATGAGATGAAACAGGAGAGGAAAATCTTGGGTTTTTAAATAGGTATGTCTTGAGGCTGGATTAAAAAGCGTCGTAAATAGGCTTTTCGTGAAGGGAGAGAGGGAGGTCATTCCAGATCACCGGACCAGAAACAGTGAAAGAGCGACGGCTTAGGGTGGATTGGTTGAATCTAGGTATTCTTAAGCACAAGGGATCTGCAGCAGAGCGGAGGGAATGGAAGGAGGTTACAGGTGAAGACATTCACAGAGGTAGGAGGGTGCAGTTTTGTGGAGACATTTGTAACAGAGGGGTACTGATCTTATAGTTTACTCTCTGTGGCACAGGCAGCCAGTGGAGAGATCGCGAGAGAGGAGTTATGTGGATAGATGATGCTGGCAGACCAGCCAAAAGAGCATTGCAATAGTCCAGACTTGAAAAAATAAGAGACATAACGTGTTTGGGTGTTGCATCTGTGGACAGGTACTTTCGAATGGCACTAATACGCCGTAATTGATAGTAGCATGCCTGGCAGGTCTGGGTGATTAAGTTTTGCATGGAGAGTGTGACAGACAGACAGAGAAACAGACAGACAGAGAGACAGAGATACAGACAGACAGAGAGGCAGACAGACAGAGAGACAGAGCCCACCTTCAAAAAGTCTTTGCCATTTTCCAGGGCAAACCTGGAGTCGAAGGTGAGAGAGAGGGAGCGGCCAGCCTGCACCTGGATGGTCCAGTGGCAGGTCAGCACGTTGGGGTACAGGCCCGTCAGGTAGCCGGGAGTCACGATGTGGCCCGTGTTGGCCCTGATGTCGAAACGACAGCCTGCACCCAGCAACAGCGTGGCCATAACCAGCAGGACGATAACGAGCATGATGATAAAACGATCATGATGATAATAACGATCAGGATGATAATAACGATCAGGATGATAATAACGATCATGACGATAGCGATCATGATGATAATAACGATCTGGTGTAATACGATCAGGATGAAATAAACGATCAGGGATGATAATAACGATCAGGATGATAGCGATCATGATGATAATAACCGATCAGGATATAATAACGATCCATGATAATAACATCGGATGATAGCGATCATGATTGATAATAACGATCATGATGTAATAACGAGCATGCTATGATAATAACGATCATTGATGATAATAAGTCATGATGATAATGACATGATGATGATAATAACATCAGGATGTGATAACGATCAGATGATAATCGATCCATGATAATAACGATCATTGATGATATAACGATCATGAGATAATGATCATGATGATAATAACAATCCTGATGATATAACTCAGATGATAATAACGTCATATGGTAATAACGTCAGGATGATAATAACGATCATGATGATAATGACGATCATGATGATAATACGATCATGATGATAAGATCATGAGATAATAACAATCAGGAGATGATAACGATCAGAATGTAATAACGATCATGATGATAGATAACGATCATGATGATAATAACGATCAGGATGATAATAAACGATCATGATGATATATAACGATCATGATGATAATAACGAACATGATGATAATAACGATCAGGATGATAACGATCATGACATAGCGATCATGATGATAATAACGATCATGATGATAATAACGATCAGGATATAATGACGATCATGATGATAATAACAATCAGGAGGAGAGGAAGAGGAGAAGAATCGTCAAACGCTCAAAACAGCAGCTAATGTTGTCTGTTCATATGAGTGAAAATGCGCTGCACTGGCCCGTTTAATTTACCTCCGGACAAAAAAGGACAGGCCCAGTGCATCCCACTTTCGCATGGGGGAAGAATTGTTTTCTTTAAGTCTTTTTCGGGGGGACAAAAGGGAGGGGAATGGGACCAAGAAGGCAGAAAACAGACAAGAAGGAGGGGACAGGAAGAAAAGGAAAAAAGGCAGAAACAAAAAGAGGGATAGAAAAGAGGGAAGTCCTAGCACAGAATTTCCAGAAGGTGGAAATACCTTTAAATCCCGCCTCAAAAACCACATTATTTCCCACCTGAGACTTTCCCCCCCAAATATCTTCCCTAATTTTTTAACGCACTTTCAGACAACAAGAAACAACAAAACAGAAAAGACAGATACAAAACATCAGAGGGGCCAGACAGACAGAGGGGACAAGCCCCCCCCCAAAAAGCCCTTTCCCCCTTTTTTCCGGGGGAAAAACCTGGAGTCAAAGGTAAAGAGAGGGGGAGCGGCCAGCCGGGGCACCGGATGGGCCATTGGAGGTCAAAACGGGGGGTTACGGGGCCCGTCGGGTACCCGGGAGTCACGATGTGGCCCGTGTTGGCCGTAAAGTCAAAACGACAGCCGCACCCAGAACGGGCGTGACCATACCGAGCAGGACGAAAAAGAGCATATGAAAAAAAAAAACGATCAGGATGAAAAATAACGCAATGATAATGTTTTCGGGATGATAAGGGATCATCACCCATAAACCAAGACCCGTGCCTTGGGCCCGGTCGGGGGGGGAGACACGAAAGACGATGCGGGGTTTAAGCCTCCTCCATCCATCTGGGTCCCGGCTCTGCGCAGTAGTGCCGAGTCTTTTCATCCGGTCCTTTCTCTGTGTTGTCCATCCATGACTTGTTCTTTTTTCCCCCTTTTTTCTCCCCACCTTTCGAGTTTTCCCCTTTGCAGAAACTTTTTTTTTGCGAGTGTTTGTGGCGGGTGCCCGTGGCCGAACCAAATTTTCGGTTTTTTCTTTTGCCCGGATGGTGAAAAGGGGGTTTTGGGGTCCTCCCCAGCCTTTTATTTGACTCTTGACAAATCCATTGGTTTTTCTTTCTCCCCAAATACCCCAAATTTTTCTAGGGGTTTTTTTGTTTCAAATGATGGATTGGGCTTTGCGTTTCAGCGTCAAGTCCAGGCTTAAATTCCGTAAAAGCAGGAAAGTCTGAATTAGGGCTTTGAGGTTTGTTTGATTGGGAAATGATCTCTTTACTTTTCCATTTTGGTGGTAAATTTTTGTCAGGGAAGATTTTGCCAGGGCCCCTAGTCTGACTTTGATTTCGTGGGTCGTGCCCGCCCCTTTGCGAGTGTACGCCAAGGTTTTTAAAAGCGTCTACCTACCCCTTTTTGGGGCCCCGTTCTTGAAATTTTTGGGGGCAGTTGCTTTGTCGTGCGTTCCCCAAGTACTTTATTTTTTCTCCGAGCTCCCTCCATCCCATATGCTCAGTCTTTTTTCTCAAGTTTTGGTCGTAAGATCTTCGGGCTCGTTTTACTTCCGCCCATGGGGTTTAAAATGTCAGGGAAAAAACCGAATTTTGTTGAGGGGCCCTGCCGCCAATGGAGGATGGAAAGGGGGGAAGTTTTTGGAGGTTTCTCTCATAATTTTTTCCCCAAAAACCCAAAAATTTAAACAGGACTGGGGGATAACGGGCACCTTGTCGGCCCCCAAAATGGGGGTTTTAAGTAGCCCCCCCGACCTGATTTTTCGGGAAAGGACTGCACTGCTTGCGGTTTTGTGTATGTTTGGAAGGGTTTCCCATTTAGTCCTTTTTTCAATCCCAAAACTTTCTGAGGACCCCCAACGGGCCTTCGGGGCCATCCCTCTATCAAAAGTTTCTTAAGTCGATGAAGGTTGGGGAACAGGTTCTCTGTTGTTAAAGAGGGGTTTTTCCCATCAGGATTGGCATTTAAAAAATCTTTTTTCGTTTGTGCTCCCAGCCCCTGAACCCACCTTGTTCCTCGGGAAAGGGTTTGTTCTTCTGCCTCCTTCTTTAGTCGTTTAAAAAATTTCCCTTTGACCCTTGATCTTCCTGGGGGCTGATGAGGTATTGTTCGTTTTTTGGGCTTTGGGCCCGTAAATTCCCCTTTTTTGGGCAGGGGTTTTATGAGTGATTTTGCCCCTTTATTTTGGGCCCCTTTTAAACCCCCAAAAATCTTTGAAAGATAGCTGTAAATGTGTAATGCCTGTTTGGGCCCCCAAACCATTCCCTTGAGCAGCTCTGCTGGAAGTTGTTTTCCGGGGACTTTCCCCCTGGAAAAAGCTGCGGATGGCTTCTTCCACTTCCCCCTCAAAAGGTTAAGGGCGAGGTGCCCCTTGTGTTGTGCTTTCTCTTCCTTTATCCCTTTTTGAAAGGTTGTTTTGGGGTTTTAGTTGTATATAATAAATATATATATATATATTTGTATAT
>CM054137.1:84657903-84667903 GCA_028751875.1 Rapana venosa | reverse complement strand
AAAAGGTCAGGGGAAGGGGCAATAAAAAATTAAATGGTGGATTGAAAAAAAATGAAAACAGAAAACAAGTCAATTTTTTTAGGTATTTGGTGTTCCATGCATTTAGCCTCTTTTTAATAAAAAAGTCTACTTTCCGTGAGAAAGAAATGTTTCAAATTGTTTTCTTCATTTTGAAGATGCAATTCATAAATTTTTAGCTTTAATTTCAGGAGGAAATGCGAGATTGGAATCAAAAGTTTCAATGTTTGCAATCAGAGGGACCCTTTTTTTTGCTAAGGAAAACAACCAAACCCTTCCCCAAAAGATTCCCCAAATAGAAGGACCCGCAAAAAGTTTTGTATGCCTCGCTTGCAAAACAATTTCAAAAATTTTACTCAATACAATATCTTTCCTTATGCCCCCGCCTGTTTAGTGTCATAATATGCTTTTGAGTCAACGCAAAAAAAAAATCGGTGAAAATCAAGCGCAGTATTTTTACAATAAATTCAAGCCCATAAGGATCGCAAACAATTCACACGTAAAAATAGAAAAATGTTTTCCAAAAATGAAATGATTTTTTCTTTTTAAAAAAAGAATCAAAAATGCTCCCCCTTTTTTTTCCTTTGATTCCATACAGATCCATCAGATTACTTTTAAATAATTAGCTAATTGCTTTCAATTATTTTTACATCAACAGGGCAAATTTGGTTTTTCATTCTTTTTACATCCGTGTAGTCAGTGGGCAAAATTAGCGATATATGTTCCCAAGGAGGCATTTAGGGAAACCCTTTAAAAATTGGAATTTTGTTAGGTCAATACCAATGTCTTTCATTAATGAATCTTATAATTTTTTTTGGCAGAAGAAATGAAATATTTCTTGCCTTTTGGAAACATGTCTTGATTTTTAAAATTTTCCCCTTTTTCAATTTTGGGCAGAGAGACTTTGAATCACATACTTTTATATGGCTAACTTCGTTGACAAAAGAAGAGTAGCTGGCTTCTTTTTAATTTAGTTTTTTTAGCATGGACTGGGAACCCCCAAGTCTTTTTATGGTTTAAAATGTCTAAATTTTTAATTTTTTTTAAGAAGTATTCTGCAGCAGAAAAAAAAACTTTTTTTGTCCATAGATTAATTTTGAGGTACTAAAGATTGGCCAAAAGTATCATGTCTTGGTATTTGGCTCCATGCCTGAAATTATTATTTTTAAAAAATTTAAGTCTTTTTTTAGCCCCAAATTTTTAAATTTGAGTTCAACTTTCCCAAATCAGCTTTTAGTTAAAAATACACCAAGAATTTTTAATCTGGGTTTTTCTTTAAACCGTTTCCCTCAATTTCAGGATTGGTAATTTGGTTTTCACCATTATTAAAAAGCACCCAAAATGTTTTTTCTGCAGATAATTTTAATTTTTTCCAAAAAAACTCAGAATTTTTTTAAGCTCATCTTGATATTTTTCCCAACAGTTAAACTTTTTTTTTTTTCCAACAAATTTTTACCAAATTTACTGTAAAAACTGAAAAATTTGTACATTGACAAAAACGAAAATGTAAAAAATGAAACCGGGAAACCTTCCCTCAAAACCCTTTAAAAAAAAAAAATATAACTGGCCCATTTGTAAAAATTGTCTACGAAAAAAATTTTTTAAAAAATTTTAAAAAATGTCTTTTTTGTTTTTGTTGTTTGTTTGGTTTTTTCTTTTGTTTGTTTTGTTTTTGTTTTTTTTGGGGGGTTTTTTGTTTTGGTTTTTTGGTGTTTGTTGTTTTTTGGGGTTTTTGTTTTTTGGGGTTTTTGGTTTTTGTTTTTGTTTTTTGTTTTGTTTTTTGTTTTTGTTTTTGTTTTTGGGGGTTGTTTTGTTTTTGTTTTGTTTCCCCACCCGTCCCCCCCGGGGAAACCCCCCCCCGGCCCCCCCTTTCCCCCCCCCCCCCCCCCCCGTGAAAAACCCCTTCCCTAGATAAGGAAAAAACCCCCGGAGCCTGTACGGCGCTGGGGGATGAACTGCACCAGATGCTGCTTTGCGTGGACAGGAGCACCCGTGCTTCCCCCCCTTATGGCTGCGCTTTTACGTCACTTCCGGCCCTGGGGGCCAGCGGTGGCTTTTGGGGAGGGCCCCTCATAAACGCACGCTGTCGCCCGGGGCCCGGTCCACATCCAGGACCCTTCACCCACCCCACCATCAGGGTAGACCTGTCACCAACCCCACAAACCCCCATAGGGGAGCTTCACCACCACACCCCATCAGGCTGCAGACCGTCACCAAACCCCCACCATCAGGCTGCGACCGTCACCACCACCCACCTAGGGTGCAGACCTTCCCCCACCACCACCATCAGGCTTAGATGCACCACCACACCACAACCCCCTCGGCGTGACCTGTCCACCCCACACACCCCCAGCAAAACCCCCATCAGGCTGAGACCTGTCACCACACCACCACCATCGGCGGACCTTCACCCAAACCACAACCCACCCCTCAGGGTGTAGACCTGTCAAAAACACCACCACATCACTGCAGACCTGCACCCCAAAACCCCCCAAAACCCCCGGTGCAGACCGTCACCCCCCACCACCCAGACACCCCACCTTGGGCGTTTGGTTTTCCACCAACAACACACCCTCAAGATTACCAAAGCCCTGGGTAGACCGTCACCCCAAAACCATGTCCATGAACTGGGGGCAATCTCGGGGAAGCGTCAAAATAAGGGGGGGATTTTTTTTAAAAACCCCCAGGCTTTAGAAGTGCACCCCCACCTTATTTTTTACGTACCAAACACACTATGGTGGTTAAACCATAACGTTAGAAGCCACCCCGCCCACTTTGGGGGGGGTTGGGGGGGGGGGTTAAAAAAGGGGGGGTGGGGGGGAAAAGGGGGAAAGGGGGGTTGGGGGGGGGGGGGGCCGGGTTTGGCTTTGGGGGAGGCCTTTAAAACCACACCGGACACACACAGGACCTGCGCACTCACACCACCACATCAGGCTGTAGACCCTGTCACCACACACACACACAAAACACCACGCCATCAGGCTGAGAACCTGTCACCCACAACACCACACACACCACCAGTGCAGGGCGTGGGGGGGGGGGGCAGGGACCTGTCACCGGGACACTCGCAGCGATCCCCTCGCTGGCAGACCAGCACACACACAGCTGCATTCAGGCTGTGCAGACACGTGCAGTCACCGAACTACCCATCAGGCTGTTAGACACTGTGCACGACACATCGCACAGACACCATGCGTGCAGCTGTGAGCAGTGTCACCTCCAACTACAACCCCATCGGCTGCGCCGTCACCACCATACACCCATCGGCTGCAACCGTCACCACACTCACCACCATCAGTGCATGTAGACCTGCATCCACACAACACCCACAGGTTGACACCATCATCATGGTCTGTATAGGCCTGTGCATCACATCACACCAACACACTCACCATCAGGCTGCAGACCTGTCACACACAACACCACCATCAGGCTGCAGACCTGTCACCATTACACACTCACCATCAGCTGCAGACCTGTCAACCACACACCACCTTCAAGCTGCAGACCTGTCACACACACACACCACAGACACCACCATCAGGCTGTAGACCTGTCACCACACACAGCAACACCATCAGGCTGCAGACCTGTCACCACACACACACCACCAGTCAGGCTGCAGACTGTCACAACACACCACATCAGGCTGAGACCTGTCACCACACACACCACACACTCCACCATCAGCTTGTAGACTTTGTCACCACAACACACCACCATCAGGCTGTAGATCCGTCTCCACACACACCACATCAGGCTGCAGACCTGTCACCAAAACACACCACCATCAGGCTGCAGACCTGTCACCACACAAAACCACCTTCAGGCTTGCAGACTGTTCACCACACACACCACAGACACCACCATCAGGCTGTAGACCTTGTCACCACAACACCACCATCAGCTGTAGACCTGTGCACCACAACACCACAGAACACCACCATCATGGCTGTAGACCTGGTCACCACACACACCACCATCAGGCTGTAGACCTGTCTCACACCCCAAAAACTCACAGAAAACCAACATCAGGCTGTAGACTGTCCCACACCACACCACATCAGGCTGGTAGATCTGTCACCACACACACCACACACACCACCATCAGGCTGTAGACTGTCACCACACACACCACCATCGGTTTGTGACCTGTCACCACACACACCACAACACACCACCATCAGGCTGTAGAACCTGTCACCACACAACCACCATCAGGCTGTAGACCTGTCACCACACACACCCCCCATCAGGCTGAGACCTGTCACCACACACACCTCACATCAGGCTGTTAGACCTGTCACCACACACACCACAGACCCACAGACACCAAATCAGGCTGTAGACCTGGTCACCACACACACCACCATCAGGCTGTAGACCTGTCACCACACACCACCACATCAGGTGTAGACCTGTCACCACACCACCACCATCAGGCTGTAGACCTGTCACCACACAACACCACACCATCAGGCTGCAGACCTGTCACCACACACACCACCATCAGGCTGTAGACCTGTCACCACACACACCACAGACACCAACCATCAGGCTGTAGACCTGTCACCACACACCACCACACACCACCCATCAGGCTGTAGACCTGTCACCACACACACCACACACACCACCATCAGGCTGTAGACCTGTCACCACACACACCACAGACACACCATCAGGCTGCAGACTGTCCCACACACACCACAGACACCACCACCACACTTTGGGCTGTAGACCTGTCACCACACACACCACAGACACCACCACCACACTTTGGGCTGTGAGACTGTCACCACACACACCACAGACACCACACACTTTGGGCTGCAGACCTGTCACCACACACACAACAGACACCACCACACTTTGGCTCTGGGTTTTTCCCTAGGGCCAGATGTTTCATAACACCACCCTCAAGATGGACTCTATTGCCCAGTGGTAAGACCGGTTCCACCTCAATCTCATGACTCCATGAAGTCCTGGGTTCGAATCTCGGCTTGCAGCGTCAGGTGAAGGAAGGATGGGGATTTTTTTTGTACGATCTCCCAGGTAAGTTTCAAGTGCAGACCTGCTAGTGCCTCTATTTCCTATCATACCCAGCACACGTCATGGTGGGGTGAACACAGTGGCACACGTAGAAGCCTGACCCAGCCTGGGAGCTGGGGTGGATTTAGTGGTCAGCTTGACAGGCTGCCTCTTTCTCTGCAGGCCATCCCGGATACGGCTGCCTTATGCGGCAGTGAGCTTGACAACAACGTAGCATGGTATGGCACACAGTCAAAACAACATTTCACAAAACATTCACCCAACACACCACACGACACGACACCACACGACACTATACAATGCAACACGCAACACGACACCACACGACACCACACGAAACGACACAACACGACAACAATACAACACATACAATTGCAACACGACACGACACAACACGACACCAACAACACTATACAATGCAACACGATCACCACACAACACGACACCACACAACACTATACAATACAACACGACACGACACCACACGACACCACACGAAACGACACAACAGAACACAATACAACACGACATAACACGACGCAACACTATACAACACAACACGACAGCCCACGACACGACACGACACGACACGACACGACACAAACCGGCACAACACTATACAACACAACGCAACACAACAACGCAACACAACAACGCAAACACAACACGACACGACACCAAACGCAAACGCGGCACGACACGACACGACACGACACGACACCCAGGGTGCAGGGAACGATGGTGGACGGCCCGGGGATCGGATGGTCCACTGGTGCCCGTGTGGCCGTTTGTAGGGGGGGGGTAGAGGGGGGAGTAGAACCTCTGGGGGTGGAGGTGGCGTGCAGCTCCCCCCCCCCCCTCTCCCGGAAAGGGGAAACTCCAGGGCGGAGAACAGTACAGCGTGCCATTTAAGTGTGCAGTATAGCGTGCAGTACAGCGTGCAGTATAGCGTGCAGTATAGCGTGCATAAAAGCGTGCAGTACAGCGTGGGGTTTACAGCGTCCCAGTACAGCGTGCTGCAGTACGCGTGCGTACGCGTGCAGTACAGCGTGGATTAGAGAAATGGAATGTAGCGAGGGGTAAGGAATCTCGTCTTGGTGTTGTATTTGTGCTTTACAAGATTCGCGCAGATAGCGTGCAGAATACCGTGCAGTAAAAAGCGTGCTGCAGTACAGCGTGCAGTACAGCCGTGCAGTATACCCGTGCAGTATACCGTGAAAGTATACCGGGCAGACAGCGTGCAGTACAGCGGCAGTACAGCGTGCAAGTAATACCGTGCAGTAAAACCGGCGGGTACAGCGTGGCAGTATACCGTGCAGTATACCGTGCAGTATACCGTGCAATATGCGTGCATAATAAGCGTGCAGTGTAGCATGTTTTAAAGAGTATGGAATGTAGCGAGGGGTAAGGAATTCTCGTCTTGGTGTTGTATTTGTGCTTTACAAGATCAGCGCTATATAAATTCCCTTTCATTTTTATTATTAATTATTATTAATTTTTATTATTTTTTAAATCTCAGTGTTGTGGGGTTTTTGATGGGGGTTTTCTCCCACATCTTTGGTGAAGTCCTGGGTTGTTGACCTTTGGGCTGGTTGGCCAGGGCGTTGCTAAAAGGGAAGGGGCAGCAGATTTGGGTTCTATACTACCTGCTTCAATCGTACAAAACATCATTGCTGCACAGCTTTAATTGTGAGGTGTAAAATCTGACAGGAGACAGCTCCCATACGGCCTGTGTTGTCGGCCCGGGGGTGAAACAACAGGACGGATTGTTTAGTCTGGAGTATTGCAGGAAACATGACATCATGGGGCTGTCGCATGCTTCAACGAATGGAAAATAGCTGGAATATTGCGTGGAATTTAGCGTGGATTAAAGTAACGGTAAAAAGGTGTCCCTAACCTATTTAAGGTCGGAGGGGAGCGAGGCATCAGAGACCTCACTTTCCTCTAGGGCCAGCATATTGAAGGCGGCGCCCATCTCCTCTCCTCCTGCTTTACCTTCCCTGACCTTAAAGAGGGGGAGGCACCCATTTACAACTGGGTGAACGGGGACTGGGACTGAAGCCAAGGCGCGTAAACCCGGGCACCCATCCACTTTTGGGAACCCACGCTCGATGCTGATTTTAACTTGGCTGGGGAAAGCGAGTGCTGACCCCTTTAAACTATCCCGTCCCCTTAGCGTGGATTGAAGCTTAGAATAATTTATGGCAAAGATTATAGCATGGAATAATTATAGTCGGTTTGTAGCATGGAACATAGTCTGGATTGTGCATGGAATATAGTCTGTGTACTGGAAAGGCCCCGGATAACTTGGATTTTAGCTGGATTTGTAGGGGAAATGCTGAATTTTTAACCCTTTTTATAGAAAAAATTATAGCATTGTTTGTAGCTTTAGAGAATGGCATGAAGAAGTAATATTGTAGCAGGGTTATACGTGGAAAACAGCTTGGGACAGCTTGGAATAAGCAGTTATTTGGCAGGGATATTGTCGGAAAGTACTTGGATTATGCAGGGATATAGCAGGGATATAGCATGGATATAGCCGGGATTTCATCTCATCATCAGCCCGTGACCTTGGCGGTCGGGGGGGAGACATGAAAACGAGCCGGGGGAAGCCCCCCTCCATCCATCCGGCCCCTCGGCTTGCGCTTTTAGTGCCGAGTCATTCACCTGGTCCATTCTAAAATGTTGTCCACCATGACTTGTTCTGTCTTCCCCTCCCTTTGCCCCTTCGAGTGTTCCCCGCAGAGTTTTGGCAGGGTTTTGGGGGTGAGGGGCCGAACCATGTCAGTTTTTTTCTCTGACGAGGGTGAGAAGGGGTTCCTGTGGCCCCGCCCCGTGTTATTTGACTCTTGACAAATTTTCGTTGGTTTTTTTTTTCCCCCCGGTATGCCCAGTTTTTTTTTTGGCTTTTTTTGTTTCGAATAGGGATTCGCTTTGTTTTTTTCAGCAGTCAATGTCCAGGTTTTCACTTCCGAAAGCGGAAAGTCTGAATTAGGGCTTTTTGGTTTTTATTTGTTTGGGGAAAACTGTTTCTCTTTACTTTTCCATTGGTGGGGAGTTTTGTCAGGGAAAGAGTTGCCAGGCTTTTCACTTTGATTTCTGTCGTCGATCCCCGTCCTGGTTATACATGGGATTACAGGATTATAGCCGGAAATACATGGATTCAAAGCTAAAAACAGTAGATTATAGCAGGGGAATATAAAGGGGATAATGGGTAGCATGTTTAGGGTGTATTGCATTTGGGAAAATTCAGTTGGGGTTTTTTGGAGGGTTTACGCGTGGGGTGTTGGATGGAATACAGTTGGGGTGTTGGTAAAATACGGTGGGGTATTAAAATGGAATACAGCGTGGGGTATTGAATAAAATACGCATGGGGTGTTGAAGGGAAAATACGCGGGGGGGGTTTTGAAGGGAATCGCGGGGGGTTTTTGAATGGAATACAGTGTGGGTGGGGGAGGGAATCAGTTGGGGGTTGGATGGAAATACAGTGTGGGTTGTTTGGATGGAATAAGTGTGGGTTTTGGATGGAAAAAATTTGGGGGTGTTGGGGGGAATACAGTGAGGGGTGTTGGAGGGAATTTTGTGGGGGGTTTGGATGGAAATACAGTGTGGGGTGTTGGGATGGTTTTTCCCGGGGGTTTTGGGGGGTTTTATGGGAAATTACATTGTTTTTAAATCAGTGTGGGGTGTTGGAGGGAATACAGGGGGGGTGTTGGATGGGAATACAGCTGGAGATAGCATAAATAATGATAGCTGCTTATATTGGTTATGCAGGGTTTTTAGTACCTTTGCGGGAGTGCAACCAGCATGTCGTAGGTAGGGTATGGCCTGATGGTTGGATGGGGTGGTAGGAGGTAGGGATGGTCTGGTATGGTAGGGAAATGGTAGGGTCGGGTTTTGGTGTGTATGGTATGGTCGGGTATGGTAGGTGTGGTATGGTATGGCTGGTCTGGTATGGTGTGGCCCGGTAGGTTGGTTGGTATGGTGGGATGGTCGGGTCTGGGGTATGGTATGGCTGGTATGGTAGGGTATGGTGTGGTATTATGGTATGGTGTGGTATGGTTGGTATGGTCTGGATGTTATGGTATGGTGGGGTCTGGTATGGTTGGTATGGTCGGGTTTGGGGTCTGGTCGTCGTATGGTTTTGGGTACGTGAGCTGTCTTTGCAGCTGTGGTTAAGAGAAAACCACTCCCCCTAAAATGTGAGGGTCGGGGGTTTTGATCTCATGTAAAAATTCCCTTTTTTTACTAACAAAAAATGGTGGCCCGGGGTAGTCTTTTTGAATAGGATAATAACCAGGTTTCTGTGTGCAACATGTTTAACAGGTGAAAGGCCCCATAAACAAGAGATTTGGCCCGCCCAAAACTCTGGAGAAGGCTTTTTTCGAGGGGAAAAACGCACCCCCTACACACCCCCCCAACACACCACTCCTCTCTTCCTCTCTCCCTTCACTCTCTCTCTTGTCTCTCTCTTCTTTTCTCTCTCTCCCCCTTCACATCTCTCTCTTCTCCCTCTCCTCTCCTCTTTCACACACCACCACACCCACACAAACCACACCCTCTCCTCTCTCTCTCTCTCCCTCTCTCTCTCTTCTCTTTCACCACACACCACTCACACACACACACCACACACCACAACCCCCACCCCACACACACACAGACACACTCACACCACACACCACACACAACACACACACCCAACCCCAAACCACCCCACACTCCACACACACACTCACACACTCACATCACACACCACCCAACCAGAAACAAACACACACCACACACACCACACTCACACACAACCACCACACACCCCACCACACAACACACTCACACACACAACAACCGCACGCACACCACACCCCCACACACACACAACACACTCAAAAACACACTCCAACACCACACCCCCCACACCACACACACCCAC
>CM054137.1:84627361-84657403 GCA_028751875.1 Rapana venosa | reverse complement strand
AAAGTCTTAGGTTTTAAAAAAATGTGGTCTTGGGGCGGGATTTAAAAGGTCATTGCGGGTTTTTGGCGAAGTGAGAGAGGGAGGTCTTTCCCAGATCACCGGATAAAAAAACAGAGTGACGCCAACGGGGGACGGTTAAATCTGGGTTTTCCAAACAAAAGGAAAATCTGCAGCAGAGCGGGGGGAGTGAGAGGGGGTGTAAGGTGAAGATATTCACGGGGTAAGAGGGATGCTTTATGGAGACACTTGAAACAAGGGTACTGATCTTATAGTTATTTTTTTTGGAAAAGGCAGCCAGTGAAGGTTGCAAGGGGGGATTTTTTCGTTTTTTTTTGGGACTAGGCGAGCTGCAGAGTTTTGAACGTTGAGGAGGGGGGGTGATTGCTGGCAGACCATCCAAAAGAGTATTTGCAATATCCAGACGTGGAAGATGAGGATGGACTAGTCTGGAGGTGCACTTGGAAGGAATTTCAAATTGCACTAAGCCGTAATTGATGGAGCACGGTGGCAGGTTGGTGAGGGTTTTTTGCTGGGAATTTTGTTGTCAATAATGCCCCCAAAGAACTTCACAGCAGTGGATAGAGGAAGACGTATTCCCGAATTGTTTTAAAAAGCTTTTTGGGGGTAGACATTTTGTTTTTAGTTCCTACAAGCATGGCTTCGTTTTATCTCATTTATGAGCCTGTTCTGTATCACCAGTTTGAGTATTTGGGAGGCAGTGGGCCATATTTGTCAAACAAAAGGGCGGGTTTTATGTGTTCACTCAAGAATAGAGGTCTTCTGCATAAAAGAAGTTGATCTGTGATGGTTTTATATGTAAAGGTACGTGTAGGGGAAAAAAGGAACAAGGCCATAATGTCCGGGGGACTTACATTCCATTTAGCAGGTGATGATAAAATCTTTTTACTTCGGGAGTGGAATCACCCTTGGGGTATGAAAAAACCAGGTAGGTTTTGGCTGAAAATACCAAACGTGTTTTTGGGGATGGGGAGAAAAATTAAAATGGTCTAGGGTGGAAAAAAGCTGAGTAAGTCCAGAAGAATAAGAAAGGAATTTTCCCTGGTCAGAAATGTTAAGGTGTTTAAGGTGGGGCCAGGGTGTCTCGTGCTGTGGTTCGCGATGGCGATAAAAAAGTGGGAAGGAACTTTGGGAAATGAATTTGGTTTTCAATTTTTTTAGAAAAACTTTTTAAGGATTGAGCGATGAAAGGAGATTAAAAAAGGCCCTGAAATTTTCGGGATGTTAGGGTCGGGCTACTTTTAGTAGGGGGTTAACTTTGCATTTTTGAGAGCTAAAGGGAAAAACTCCTGAAAGAAAGATGAGTTTCTAACTTTGTGATGGGGGTACAGCTGGGGGAAGACCTGATGAAAAGAGAAGCAGGCACGGGATCGGGGTTGCATGGTTTTATTGCTTTTCTTTCAGAATTGTCTTATTTCTTTCTCGTTTGTTGGATGAAAAAAAGGAGGGGAATGCCAGTGAATTGGGCCAGTGGCGCATTGGAAAAAAGTATGATCCAGTCTGGAGCAAATGTTTGCGGACTTTGTAGGAAAAATGAAGAAAAAAATATAGAGGAAGTTTAGAGTGATGTGGACAGTACGGGGGTTCCTTTGCAGATCATAGAAGAGTTGGTGAGGATAAAAAAGAGTTTTCATGGACGTCCCTCAAGAATTGAGCAGGTAATACTTGGTCTTTGCTAATGGTTTAAAAAGGTTTTACTTGGGTTGTGGAATAGATGGTATAAACAGGAAAAGTATCCCTGCTGGAATTCTGCCTCTTGTTTAAAATCAACCATGAATTGTTACCAATGAGCGAAAATTTGTTGCACTGCCTTAACGCCTGACAAATCAGACTTGGGTGGCATTTTTTACCTCAGGTGGCGTTCTCCTACATGGTGCTTTCATGAGCTGCGCAAAAGTCCCCGTCTGCTGCCCTGGAGGCCCCCTCTCCTCCTCTGCCGCCAGCCGTGGGGGACGGTTCTCCTTTCCGCCCATTCCCCCCTTTGGGTTCCTTTGGTTCGGGCCCCTAGCTGGGGGGTGGTTCGTGGGGACCGGGGCTATCCACACCCGGGGTACCCCATGCCTCACGTTAAGGGGGGGCCCGTCTCCTCCCCCAAGGGTTTTTTTACCAGACTTTTCCCCTTCCTTGATTTCTTTTGTGGGCAGACTCTCTAGATTGCTGTTTCTGTCCCGGGGGCAAATGCTACCCGTAAGCGGTCACCCGTGAGGACGCGGCCAAATGGCTGCGCAAACGTCGGGATGGAGAGGCTAGCTGCCCATCAGGGGGGTAAACAGCCGTAGCACATCCCTTACCCTTTCACATCAACGTGCTGATGTGGGGGTGTAAGGGGGAGCAGGGTGGGTGGAAACCCTATGCCCAACCTCTTTGTCACGCATCTCATCCCTGGGACTCCAGTCCCTTTGACCGCCTCGTGCAGCTTGATTTTATTAAGGACTGCTTTAGCAGTAGACGCTTGTTTCATCAAGGACTGCTTCAGCAGTGACGCTTGATTCATCTAAGGACTGCTTCAGGTTTGACAGCTGATTCAATAAAGGGCTGCTTCAGCAGAAAACAGTTAATTCATTTAAAGGGCCCCCCTTCAGCTTAGACGCTTGTTTATCTAAGGACGCTTCAGCAGTAGCGTTATTATCAAGGACTGCTTCAGAGTAGACACTTGATTATCTAAGGACTGCTTCACAGTAGCAGTTGATTCATCTAAAGGGCTGCTTCGCAGTAGACGCTTTATTTACAAGGACGCTTCAGCAGAGACGTTGATTCATCAAGGACTGCTTTGGTAGACGCTTGATTCATCTAAGGACTGCTTCAGCAGTGACAGCTTATTTATCTAAGGGCTGCTTCAGCATAGACAGCTGTTTCTAAGGACTGCTTCAGCAGTAGACAGCTTGATTCAATTTGGCTCTTCAGCATAGCAGCTTTATTATCAAAAGGGCGCTTAGCAGTAGACAGCTTTTTTCATTAAGGATGCTCAGAGGACAGCTTGTGGAGTCCCTCGGGTCAGTTCTTGGCCCCGTTCTTTTACTTTCTTCATGCTTACTTTTTACATAATATAAATCGTCGCAATCAACCATCACTTTTTGCGATGACTCTGTTTTTAGCAGTGATACCCCTAAAAAAATTTCTTTCTCTCTTGATTAATATGTCCTACTGCCTTTAAGATACCCAAAATTGGATGATACAGAACAATTTAAAGCTAAATGCAAAATAAAACTGAACCCATGCTTGTAGGTACGAAACACATAATTGTCCTCCATCACAACTGCTTCAATTTAATTCGGCAATTCGTTGTCCCTCTAGCCCCCTGCTGTAAAATATTGGGGGTTGTTATCGATCACACACTCTCCAACAAAAATTCATCACCCGCCTGCGCATTTAAAGCTACTATCATATTACGGGATTAGTGCAGTTCGAACCTCGCGCTGGGACTGCACGGCGTAGAGGCGCGTCTCCGGGTGGCGTGGGAGATTGCCCCGTGGACAACGCATTTAAAGGGTAGGCACCTAAACGAAAACCCTGGCCCTCCAAGTATGGGGGTTGGCAGAAGGCCATCTCCCTACTCCGGAAAAAATAAAAAGTTACAGAACTTATGAACATAACTTCAAATCAACCCCTGGGGGGAGCGGGGATCGCTGGCACTGGCATCATGACGACGAGGGGGTGAAAGCTGCGGGAAGTCACCGTCGCAGATCCTTTGCGAGCCCAAAAATAACCTTAACATCGGCATTGGAACGTTAGGACAATTAACAGAGGAGGCGCAGCAGCACAGATCGAAAGAAAAGATGGCAGACTACCAACTGCACATTTTGGAATCAGCGAGTCCAGATGGACAGGAGCGGGAAAAAATTAAGGTAGCATCAGGGACAGACAGTGATATACAGTGGGAGACGAACAACTACACGAGGGGGAGTGCCATCATGATGACCAGGACGAGTGAAGTCTCTCATGGAATTGAACCAGTCAACAAGGGATCATCACAGCAAGGTTACTCCAAATCGACGGATGACAGTTATACAAGTGTACGCCCCGCAAAACGGAGGAAGACCAGGAAAAGGAGCATTTCTACCAACAACTCAGGAAACAGTGGACGGGTGCAACAAAAAACGACATACATCATCATGGGAGATTTAAAAACGCAAAAGGGGGAAAATGACAAACTGGATACGAAAGGACAATGGGTATCAAGGATTGGGAGACAAACGAAAAGGGAAACAGAGACTAGCGAGTTTAAGCAGCTAAAAGGGACTAGTTACAAGGAACTCTATTCCACACAAAGACATTCACAAAGCAACATAAAAACATCAGGGGAAACGAGAGTGACAAACCAAATTGCCCACTATTGATCAGCGGACAGTGGATATCATCAGTACAAGACTGCCGAGTACAGGGGGAGCGATCCCAAAAACAGCGATCACTCCCTGGTGAAGACGAGGATCAAGTTACGACTCAGCTCACGCAGAAACAACAACACCACCAAGACAAGACTGGACGTTAAAACGACTGAAGGGACAAAAGATATAAGAAAGGAAATTCTGCAACGCAGTGAAGACCAAACTCGAAGAACAAAACCCGAAACTGAAGATGTAGAAGAGGTGTGGGAACATCAGAAGAACGCCAACATAAAATCAGCAGAAGAGGTGCTTGGCTACAGAAAGGGGAAGAGCAAGGCATGGATCAGTGAAAACAGCTGGAAGCTGATCGATGAGGGGAAAGCGCATCAACATAAGAATCAACAATACACACTCGGAGAGGATACAAAATTTGAATGAAGGAAACATACAAGGAAAAGACAGGGGGTGAAAAGAAGCGTACGAGAGGACAAGAGGAGTTGGATGTCAAAAAAAGCAGAGAGAGCGCAGAACGCAGCAGAGAATGGGAGACAGAAAGAAATGTACAGCATTGTGAAACAGCTCACCAACCAAGGCACTAGACCAGCAGCAGCAGTGAAGAATAAGAACGGGGAGCTGCAAAAAGAATCAAGAGGCCAGCTGAGGAGATGGAGAGAACACTTCAGGAAGTTTTCAACAGGGATGCACCGAATGAACCACCACAAGATGACCGGGGAAAAAGTGGAGGAACTAGGGCATCTCACAGAAGAACCAACCATCCATGAAAACAAGAAAGCATTTAAGACCCAAGGAACGGAAAAGCACCAGGAGCAGACCAAAATCACAGCAGAGATTTCTAAAGCAGACATTGAACAGACGGCAAGGAAAATGAAACGGATATTTGACCTCGTCTGGGAAAAGGGGACAGTACCAACACAATGGACGAAAGGACTCATATGCAAGATTCCAAAGAAAGGAAATCTTCAGGAGTGTGGAAACTGCGTGGGATTACACTTACTACCCTTGGCCAGTAAGGTGCTCAGCAAGTCCTCATCAACAGAATACAAGAGGGAGTAGACGCATCTCTCAGAAAAAAACAAGCGGATTTCGATAGGGAAGGGGAACTGTCGGCCAAATATTTATACTCAGGAACATCTTGGAACAAGTCAACGAATGGAACGCGACACTGTACATACACTTCATTGACTTTGAAAAGGCCTTTGACTCCATACACCCAGACAGTCTCGGATCATCATGCGTCAATTTTGGAATCCACGAAACTCATCCAGATGGTCAAGACAATGTACGAGGACTTTCAGTGCTCCGTCATTGTCGACAACGAAACAACAGACTGGTTCCCTGTGATTACCGGGGTGAAACAGGGATGCTGCATGTCAAGGTTTCCTCTTTCCCTTTTCGTGATAGACTGGGTGTGAGAAGAACAGTGGAAGGTGAGAGAAATGGGATAAGATGGGACTTCATGAAATGTTAGAAGACCTTGACTTTGCAGACGACATCGCCCTCCTTTCATCAACATGAAACTCTCAACACAAAAAATAAAAGACTGGGAAGGACAACACAGCAAAGGTTGGACTCAAGCTGAATGGACAGAAGTGGGAAAGCCATGAAAGTAAACAGCAGGAACATCGAGGTCTGAGGGTTTGGGGATCAGAAGTTGAAGAGGTGGAGAACTTCACCTATCTCGGAGCAAAACGTCACCAAAGACGGAGGAGAACAGACGTCAAGAAGAGAGTAGCATGGCCAGTGGGCAGATGAAACGATTATCCCAAAATCTGGCAAATGGGGACATCGGCAGAAAAACCAAGCATCCCTTTTCAAGAGCCCTTTTTTTGTCGTTCTTCTCTACGGATGTGAGACCTGGAAATTAACGAAAGGAGAAGAAGGAAAACTAGACATTTTACAAACCAAATGTTGAGGAGGATCTTCAAGATCCGATGGCAAGAACACATTGCCAACAGCAGTCTTGGAAATAGCAGGAGCAGAAAAAATCTGCCAGGAGATTAGAAGACGGGGATGGAACTGGATAGACATGTCCTAAGAAAGGACAGGAGTGACGACTGTGCTGTTGCCTCGGATGGACACCTGAAGGGGAAGGAAAAGGGGACGCCCAAAACAAAATGGCGACGAATGGTTAGAAGTAGAGCGGAACGGCGCAGGTTGGAGCACGTGGAACGCCGCACGACGCACAGCTGCAGACCGGAACCAGTGAAGGAATGATGTTCAAGCCTTGTGTGCCTCCTGGCACAGAAAGAATTAAGGTTAAGGTAAGGTAAGTGCAGTTCCAAAGTACCTGTCCACTGATGCAACATCCAAACTAACTGCGTCTCCCATTCTCTCAGTCTGGATTATTGCAATTCTCTTCTGGCTTGTCTACCATCATCATCTATCCACTCTCTTCAACGGATACAAAACTCTGCCGCCAGACTAGTCCTCAGAAAAAAAAAATCTGAGCACATTATCCTCTCTTGCGATCTCTCCACTGGCTGCCTGTGTCACAGGAGTAAACTATAAGATAAGTACCCTTGTTACAAATGTCTCCAGAAAACAGCACCCTTTCCCACCCTTCTGAATGTCTTTCACCTGGAAAACTCCTTCTCGTTCCCTCTGCTCTGCTGCAGATACCTTGTGCTTACGAATACTAGATTCAACCAATCGACAGTCGGCCGTCGCTCTTTTCTATTTCTGTTCCAGTGATATGGAATGACCTCTCCCTCTCCCCCCCACCAAAAAACCTTCTTTTGACACTTTTAAATCCAGCCTCAAACACATTTATTTTAAATCTAAGACTTTCCCTTAGTTTATCTCATTTTGTCCTTACACTCAACAGCCGAAACCCCCCCCACCCTGCCAAAGTACACAACCTCTGTGGTGTGTGTGTGTGTGTGGGTTTTGTGTGTGTGTGTGTGTGTTTTTGTGTGTTGTGTGTGTGTGTGGTGTGTGTGTGTGCGCGCGCGTGTGCGTGTGTGTTTACATTTCAATTTTGTAAAAACTATTAATTGTAACTTGGTGCATGTGTGAGAGTAGGATGAATGCAAGCGCTTTGATTTGTTTTTTGCAAGATATAGCGCTATACAAATTCTATTTATTATCATTATCAATTATTATCTAAGGACTGCTTCAGCAGTAGACAGCTTGATTCATCTAAGGACTGCTTCAGCTGTAGACAGCTTGATTCATCTAAGGACTGCTTCAGCAGTAGACAGCTTGATTCATCTAAGGACTGCTTCAGCAGTAGACAGCTTGATTCATCTAAGGACTGCTTCAGCAGTAGACAGCTTGATTCATCTAAGGACTGCTTCAGCGTAGACAGCTTGATTCATCTAAGGATTTTGCAAAGCAGAGACAGCTTGATTCATCTAAGGACTGCTTCAGCAGTAGACAGCTGATTATCTAAGGCTGCATCAGCAGTAGACAGCTTGATTATCTAAGGACTCCTATAGCATAGACAGCTGATTTCATCTAAGAATGCTTCACAGTAGACAGCTTGATTCATCTAAGGACTGCTTCAGCAGTGACAGCTTGATTCATCTAAGGACTGCTTCGGGCAGTAGACAGCTTGATTCATCTAAGGACTGCTTCGCAGTAGACAGCTTGATTCTTTCTAAGGACTGCTTCAGCAGTAGACAGCTTGATTCATTAAGGACTGCTTCAGCAGTAGACAGCTTGATTCATCAAAGGTTTGCTTCGCAGTAAAACAGCTTGATTCATCTAAGGATGCTTCACCTGCAGACAGCTTGATTCATCTAAGGACTGCTTCAGAAATAGACAGCTTGATTATCTAAGGACTGCTTCAGCAGTAGACAGCTTGATTCACTTAGGATGCTTCAGCAGTAGACAGCTTGATTCATCAAAGGGACTGCTTCAGCAGTAGAAGCTTGATTCATCTAAGGATGCTTCCCCAGTAGACAGCTTGATTCATCTAAGGCTGCTTCACCAGTAGACAGCTTGATTCATCTAAGGACTGCTTCAGCAGTTAGCAGCTGTGGTAGCTGTTGAAGTGGGGTCAGAGTTGACATGGATTTTTCTTTAAAAATTAACAGGATTTTCCACACAGAGTTGACATGGTTTTTCAACGCCGTTGACATGGATTTTCCACACGCCGTTGACATGGATTTCCCACACAGAGTTAACATGGATTTTCCACACACAGTTGACATGGATTTTCCACACACAGTTAACATGGATTTTTCACACAGAGTTGACATTGATTTCCCACACAGAGTTAACATGGATTTTCCACACACAGTTAACATGGATTTTCCACACACAGTTAACATGGATTTTCCACACACCGTTGACATGGATTTCCCACACACAGTTAACATGGATTTTTCACACACAGTTAACATGGATTTTCCACACACAGTTGACATTGTTTTCCCACACAGAGTTAACATGGATTTTTCACACAGAGTTAACATGGATTTTCCACACAAAGTTAACATGGATTTTCCACACACAGTTAACACGGATTTTCCACACACAGCTCGCCATAGTTCAGTTGCCACCCCCCCCCCTCCCTCCTGCTCTAGGAACTGCAGCCTGTTTTCAAGGAGATAATCAAGGACGCTGACTTCTTACCTTGGACAGTGTGGTTCATTTCAGTAGTTTTCTTCATGATAGTTGGTTTAAACATGGGTTTATTCATCCAATAATCATAGAACAATTATAACATGATGAACATGATCATATCGCTATATAAATTCCATTTATTATTATTATTTTAACATGATCAGTATAGCAACAACAAGCAAGCAGCTTATCATTATTGTTCTCATGTATAACAACAACAACAACACTGGCATGATGAACATGATCAGCATAGTAACAACAAGCAAGCAGTTTATCATTATTGTTCACATGTACAACAACAACACTGGCATGATGAACATGATCAGCTTAGCAACAACAAGCAAGCAGTTTATCATTATTGTTCACATGTACAACAACAACACTGGCATGACTCTTAATCCATTCAGCAAAGACAGAATACTACTCTTCCCAAATTCTCTGCGCTACATCCATAAAATCTCTTTTTTCCCTCACCTCAAATCTCCTTGGGTCTGCAAAAACAACTCCTCTGCCTACCACCCACAGCCTGTCTGAACTTCCATCTATTTTTTCTGCCTTCTTTTCAGACAAAGTCCACAACATACGCTCCAGACTGGATCAGACTCATTTCCAGCCTGCACCTCCTGATCCCCAGTTCACTGGCACTCCTCTCTTTTCTTCTGTTCCACAAGTGAAAAGAAATCATGACAATTCTGAAGGAAATGACTATAAAATCATGCGACCTTGATCCCATACCTGCTCTTGTTTTCTCACAATGCCTTCCACAACTTGTACCTATTATCACTAAAATATTTAAATCATCTCTTCTGTCAGGACATTTTCCACAAGCCTTTAAAAACAGCAATAGCCCACCCCTCTACTGAAAAAGCACGACCTCGACCCCAAACATTCTGAAAAAATTATAGGCCTGTCTCAAACTTCCCCTTTGTCTCTAAAGATACTAGAAAAAGTCGTTCTAAACAGCTCAACGTCACTTTCTTTCCCAATGATCTCCTTCCCATTTTCAATCTGCCTATCGTCCCAACCACAGCACCAAAACCACCCTAGTCCATACTTTAGATACACTTCTACTTGCTTCTGATGGAGGAAAATCCCCTCCTCACTCTTCTTGACTTATCTGCAGCCTTCGACACTATAGATCACTCAATTCTTCTTTCTCGCCTCCAAAATACGTTTGGTATTAATGGCCAGCCCTCAACCTGGTTTACTTCATCCCTCACAGACAGATTCCAAAAAGTTATTGAAAACAAAATTCAATCGAAATCTGTAAAAATGGAATGTGGGAGTCCCACAGGGATCAGTCCTGGGCCCCGTTCTCTTTACTCTCTACATGCTCCACTCTCACATATAATAATAAACCCACCATTTTGATCATCATTTCTATGCCGATGACACTCAGCTGCAGTGCAGTGTACTGTTGAAAACTTGCCTTCCCCCCTGACAAATATGTCCAAACGGGCCTTCAAGACATTCAAACTGGATGACTCAGAAAAAAGTTACAACTTAATGCCGATAAAACCAAGCCATGCTCATAGGAACCAAACCTAAGCTTTCCTCCATCACAACAACATCTATAGAATTCGGCAGTGCGTCAGTTCCTTTGCCCAAACTCTGTAAAGTATCTAGGTGAATTTCTTGACAACACACTCTTCATGAAAAATTCATCCCCCAGCCCTGCCAGTCTTGCTACTATCAACTACGGCGCATAAGCGCGATTCGAAAGAAAATCTGTCAACTGAGGCAACTTCCAAAGCTATCACTCTTCATTCTTTCACGTTTAGACTACTGTAATTCTCTTTTGGCTGGCCTACCAGCATCATCCATCCACTCTCTTCAACGCATACAAAATCTGCAGCTCGACTGGTCCTAAGAAAGAAAAAATCCGAACACATCACTCCTCTTCTGCGATCTCTTCATGGCTGCCGTCTCACAAAGACTGAAGTATAAGATAAATGTTCCACAAATCTGCACCATCTTATCTTTGTAACTGTCTTCACCTGTACACTCCATCCCGTTCCCTTCGTTCAGCTGCAGATATTTTTGTGCTTTCGACACCCAGATTCAAACAAACCATGTTGGCGTCGATCTTTTTCTGTTTCTGGCCCGTCCACGTGGAATGACCTCCTCTTTCACTTCGCCAAAACCTTCACTTGATACTTCAAATCCAGCCTCAAAAACACACTTATTTCCCACTGACACTTTTCCCTTTATATCCGTCTCTACTTTTTCAACAGCTCCTTCATTCCTAAGTGTGTTCACGGGTGTTTTGTGTGTGTGTGTGGTGTGTGTGTGTGTGTGTGTGTGTGTGTGTGTTGTGGTGTGTGGTGTGTGTGTGTGTAATACATGTGCATAAATTTGAAATATGTTCCTTATTATATTTGAGGAAAGTTGCATGCGCGTAAATGATTTGAGTGCAAGCGCTTCGATTTGTTTGTTTTACAAGATTCGGCGCTATATAAATTCCATATATTATTATTATTATTATTATGAACATGATCAGCATAGCAACAACAAGCAAGTAGCTTATCATTATTGTTCTCATGTACAACAACAACAACAACAACAACACTGGCATAATGAACATGATCAGCATAGCAACAACAAGCAAGCAGTTTATCATTATTGTTCACATGTACAACAACAACAACACTGGCATGATGAACATGATCAGCATAGCAACAACAAGCAAGCAGTTTATCATTATTGTTCACATGTACAACACCAACAACAACACTGGGATGATGAAAATGATCAGCATAGCAACAACAAACAAGTAGCTTAAAATTGTGGTAAGTAACAACAACAACACTGCTGAATTGGGGGCTGATGATTCCTACAATGCAAAGAAGAAGACAGGAAATGAGGAAACAGAATAACAACGCTTCCCCCATGCAGAGCAGAAATGGGTTTACGGTTTTCCGAAAAGACTTATCTAGTCAGGAAATAACCAAAAGTTTGAACTACTCTGTGGTGCGGTAACTAGATTACCTCATGTGATCAGAGCGAGTGTTACTATATTGGGACACGCCTGAAATTGTGTAGTGCTTGTTCCTTGGGAGGTGGTTGAAAACTGTCCCTTGTATACACTTCGCCCACATGGTGAAAAGTAGAATTTATGCTACAGCCTCTTTATAGAGGCCCCATCATAACTGTGAGACTGTTCCTTGTACCCGAGGTTTGTGCAGAGTGGGAATCATAATGTCCCCTCTGTTACAATACACTAGAATATTTGTTCCTCGACCAATCACAACTGTCATAAATGAGAAAAACACCGCTATTGTCTCCCTTTTGTTGATGCTGTCAAGTTACACAGTCAGTTGATAATTTTAGGGTCACAGTGTTACTTTGTGTGTCTGTAGTTCGTAGACACTCTTACTTTAAGAAACTGGTCTGATATCTTTTTGGGCATAAGTAAATTGAATAGATGATCCCACACACCACAACACACACACCACTCCGACTTACGGTACACATTCAGGTGATAAAGTTTTAGATACTGTCGGCTGTTCCGGTGTCCTCTGCGCCAGGTGACTTGTTTGCCCATTCTTGGAAACGTTGTGGAGATGGAGGTAGTTAAAATATCATCAGTGGTCAAATCATAGCCCGGGTGGTAGAGATTGCATTCATCCACAAGGCGCTCACACGTCAGGAGATACGTTCTTGTGTAGAAAGTGTTAGTCAAAGTCAGGTAACAGTTGTCATTACGTGTGCTTATCTGATGGCAGGTGATGTTTTGTCCAGATCTATTTCAACAGGTCATGGGACATTCAAAGGACGTCCAGCTTACCAGCCCTGAAACCAGGACAGACTCAGGGAAGGTTTTGAAAGTGGGATTAAAAAATAAAAGAATAGGTTCTAACGCCATTGTGTTTGCTAAATGTTTTTTTCTTTGCTTTCTAAAAGTTAAGAATGTAAAAAACCCATTGATGCTCTCCCTACGCTACCTATGTGTAATTCATGTACAGAGACATTGCTTCCCCCCAACCATAGATGTAATAAAACTCTCAGCCCACCCGAAACCTAACACAGTAAAGCCCGGCAGACTCCAACCTTCTCTATCCCATTAGCTCTCCTGGTCGCACCCAACTCACCCACAACACTCACACCACACCCTCCACACACCACCTACACACACACACAACACAACCATTCTTCGACACTTTCTTTCCTAAGTCTATCCAAAGTCATGATTACAATCTCTTAAACATTCAGGGTGTTCACGTTTGTTAGGCAGACATCTTGTAAGTGGAACAATCACTTGTGCATTGCTACTCTTAACCGGCGCATTATCCCTGTTTGTTCTGCACTAAGATTGCACTACATTTTAATTTGTCATTGTGAACAGTTTGACATGATGTGAAGCGAAAACATGTGGCAAAGCATCCTGTGTGGGTGTTTCTATACATAACTAGTCTGGCTAACAAGCTTAAAACAGCACCCAAAAAAACATCTGCTGGAATATCACTGGTATCAATTCTTTTTTTAAGGTTAGTCATATACTTTATTGCTGCTTTGTTATTTGATAAATCTTGAACTTTGGTCATAGAATTATTTGTCTCTTTTATAAACTCGATTCAGATGGCCACTCCGAGCAAATTTTGTCAAGAGCAATATGGTATAGTATGTTGGTCACAATATCGAGTCTTCATATTCTGTTGATGCTCAAGTTTAACTCACATTATCAGCCCCTAATGGAGGAGACACACACACACACACAACACACACACCCACACATATATATATATATATCTATATATATATATATATAGATATTTATATTTTTACTATAGATATATATTCATACAATACAATCATACATACATAACAGACATACATACATACATACATACGTACATTGATAAAGATAACCCTCCCCCAACACACTCTATTCAGACTACACAACAAACACAGAAACGTGAATAGTTTTAAACGTATATCATTAATATCAATATTTACTCAAACAATTAAAATGGGCAATATTTACATGCCACCGCTAGGAGCTCTTAATACAGGACATCAGCTTCAAGTCCAAAATAAAATAAAACAAATCGTTTAAAACTTTTCTTACAACACTGCAAGTGAAACCTTCTATATCGACATCAAAACAACATCCAAGCCTATGCATAATCAACAATGGTCAGGTACATGTTCTAGAGATGAAACATCTGGGTTGGACCTTGAAACATTAAGTACATCAACCAGTACTGGTGTAATGGGGATCGTGTATATATTTTGCAACCACCAGTGGAAACGAATGAAACAAAAGATAAATAATGAAAGATATAAATTATATAAAATAAACATCGAAATGGGGCAGGACAAATTTCGAAAAACAGGTCTGAAAATTACTGTAAATTCTGGGTGTTAGCAGTACAGATAAGATTTATATTATTTATTTATTTATTATTTTATAGCGAGGATAAATGGATAAAGCACTCATCTGCTTTTTTACATCAGTCCCCGAAGTGTATGCGGTTTTGTTAATGTTGTCATTGATTGGGCTTAGCATGATACACAGGTCTATATTCAGGCTGACCTTTGTCAGTGTATGTCTCCACAGTTAATGAACTCAAAGCCCTATCATAACACAGAAACAACAATGTCACCAAGCTGATAATGAGGGTAGTCCAGACGAGGACAATGCCCAAAAATCTTTAGTATAACTGTATACTATTTATATACGATCAAGGGAGAAGTAAATGCCCAATTATTATATCTGATTACATGCCCAAAATATTAAAACATAATCATAACTCACATATCTTTAAAGCCTATGTAAACCAAGTAGCCCAAAACACAATATTTTTACAACAGCACACACTGGGAAAAGTATCACTTCACCTATACCTTCACAGAGTACCATACCACATGCCTTTCTTATGCCAAAAGCCTTCTTATGACACTTTTTTTAAATCCGTCCTCAAGCTCATTTATTTAAACCTAGATGTTCTCTACTGCTTCATTCATAGCTTTCCCCTGCCTTCAAACAGCCAGGATTCTAAACTCGCCCTGCCAGTGTGTGTGTGTGTGTGTGTGTGTGTGTGTGTGTGTACACAAGCGTATGTGACATGCACAATTGGAACTTGGACCTGATAATTGTTACTGGTGTATAACGTGTAAGAATGACTTGAGTGCAGTGCTTGGTTTGTTCTGCAAGATATAACACTATTTTTTTTTTTTTTTTTTTTTTTTTTTTATAAAATTTATAAATTCCATTATCTTTATTATTATTATTATGACTATTACTATTATTATTATTATTATTATTATTATTATTATTAATATTTTTATTATTAATAATGCGTCAAAAAATCCAGATCACCATACTACTAAAATACCACTGATCTCTGATATGACTCTCAGCTTCTAAAGCAGCGACACTCGGAATATCTGCCTTCTCTCGTTCAATTATGGCTCACTGGCTTCACAAGATATCCAAAATTGGACCTTACAGAACAAATTACAGGTAAATGCAGATAAAACGGAAACATGGCATGTAGGGACCAAACACAAACTTTTCCTTCACAACAGCTTCACTACATCTTGCAATGATCAGGCCTTTATCATTGCTGTAAAGTTTTAGGGGTCATGGATTGACAACACATCTCTATGCAAAAATTTCACCCAGACTGCCAGTCTGCTTACTATCAATTAGGCGTATTCGTGCAATTCGAATGTACCTGTCACACTGATGCAACCATCCATAACTTGTCACTTTCTCAGTCTTTCACGTTCTGGACTATTGAAACTCTCTGTTGGTCTGGTCTGCCAGCATCATCAATCCAATCCCTTCAACGTATACAAAACTCTGCAGCTTCGACTAATCCTCAGGGAATGGAAAATCTGTAGCATATTACCCTCTCTTGCACAATCTCTCACTGGCTACCAGTGCAACAGAGGGTAATTATAAAGATCAGTACCCTCTGTTACAAATGTCTCCACAAAACAGCACCCGCCCCTAACCTCTGTAAATGTCTTCACTTGTATACTCCTTCTCCTTCTCTCCGCTCTGATGCAGATACCTTGTCCTTACCAATACCTAGATTCAACCAATCCATCGGCCAGTGGTTCTTCTCATTTTCTGGTCCATTTGACGTGGAATGATCTCCCTCTCTCTCTCTCCCTCCGCCAAAAGCCATTCTTATGAAAACTTTTAACTCCCAGTTATCAAGAACATATTTATTTCAAACTAAGATTTTCCTTCTCTGCTTCATCTCCTAGTTTTTTTCCCTTCAACAGCAAGGTTCTATTGCCCTGCCAGGTGTGCGTGACCTCTGGTGTGTGTGTGTGTGTTGTGTCGTTGCGTTGGTGCGTGCCTGCGTGCACATTTGGACTTGATGGAACATCATTGCTACTGGTGCAGGAAGGTGGCAGGATGGTTTAAAGATGTTCGCCTGCCACAAGTAAGTAACGTGAGGTTCTGGGTTGCTTCCCAGCTCGCCTATCGTCCCAGATTTGACCAAAAAATGAACTGAATGTCAAAGTCTTCGGATGTGACTATAAAACGAGGACTCGTGTGCAAAGAATGCAGAACATTTTGCAAAATCCTGTTCCGTGTCGACAAGAGTTGGGCCATTGGTGCTTTGGTGGGAACAGTGACAAAATTTACAAACCACATACACACGCATTTAAGAAAATCATTTTAAAAAACATCATCTGACGCCGCTTAATTTGTTGCTGTACCAAGATTCAGCGCTATTTAATTCTATACATTTTCTCTTCTTCTCTTTTCTTCTTCGGCTTCTTCTTACTTCTTTTATTATTATTATTATTACTATGGTTGTATGACTGTGTAAGAATAATTTGAGTGGAAGCGCTTTGATTTGTCTCTGAGATATAAGTGGTATTAATTTCATTTATTATTATTATTATTTGTCACGATCAGTCCAAAAGGCATGGATCCAGAGGTACAATGGGTAGATCCAAGAAATGGGTTTCCCAAACATGGAGAAAAAACCCACAGGTTGCAATAAAGTTCAATGTCTTGGGACAATAGCAGTCATCAAATGTCCACATTAGTAAGGGAAATACACACAATACATGCAGGTTAGATATCTTCACAAAACACTAAGAGGCATGCACAGGCACACAGAGATGTACAACACATCTTTGATGATAACTGAAAACCAAACCATTGAACCCAAATGGTGGATAAAGTACAGCCACCCCTGGTAGCTGGTGAAGACCTGGGCTGCCACAGCAGACACTGCAGCACTGGTGTACCGCTGATGGAGGATGTCCGAGAACATCACTTAGGCCTCACTTCCCAATCAAACCAGGGGGCATGTAAAATACAGAATATTCAGTCAACCTGGCATCAACACAATATTCCAATCAATGACACTCACCCACAGAGGGTGCACTAATATATGTCACACAAGACTAGAAAACCCCACAGCCACACGGACCATACACTGCTGTCAACTCAACCTGAGGAGTGGTCTATGGGAAACTGTAATGATAACAGAGATGACACAGACCTATATGCCACCTGAAGATTTGTTCAAAGTCAGGAGCAGGCAGCCATTCAGGCAGACTGTCAAGAGCCAATGACTGCATACTGCAAGTCCAAGTGGCCGAACTCTTTCAATAGAAGGGTCATTAACAATAAACACCAAAACATTAAACTTGGTATTCAATCTTGAAGTGACCATTGCAAGGAAACAAACAGAGCTATTCAACTCTTCCTGCCAAACAGCCACAACAAAGGAAACTGCCAATCACATTGATATACAACTACAAAATCAGTTTCTCTGAGGACAATTATTTAAAACAAAAACGTAGAGATGGCACTGCTGCAATCTACCTTACTACTGCAGGGACTCACTGGACCAGAACTGACAACAAAACTTCTTAACATTATCAAAATAGTCACTGCCATCCCCACGACCATCAGTGACCTGGATCTAGCTCATATACAATAAAAATCCACAATTATGTGACTATTGCACTAAAAAATCCACCTTGCACAGCACAAATTGCTAACAAAACACCCCAACATGATATGGACTTCCGGGAACAAAAGATCAACAATAGATATACTGGCTAGCAACATTCACCTGATGAACTCTAAAAACTGACTATCACAGGCTGCGGGGCCCCCCCAAATGTTTATTTTTATTCAAACACACTAAAGGGTGTCATATCAGGTTACTTCAACTGTGAGCAATCACTTGTGATTTGAGTGGGACAAAACTCCTAAGGCCTTAAGAAAATCTTCACTAAGGGGGGGACTCCCCACCCCCCCCCAACTGTGACAGGCATTAATTGAAGCAAGGCACCCTTGTGATGACAACTTGTAGATTAATAAGGAGTTATCTGCGTTTTGTTGTTGCTGTTATGATGCTGTAACAGTGAAATTTCAAGATTTTCAGTAGTTTAATGTTGGTTTGATGTGGTTATTTTGTTGTCACCTCACGCAATTCTGGTTTCTTTTGTTTTGTTTCACATATTTTCCTCCTCAACACACCTAACAATTTCACCCCTTCAGGGGTTGAGTCCTCCCCTACAATTTAATTTCTCTTTTCCTTACTGCCAGTTGTTCCTTCTTGTTTTGTTTTTCTTCACACCTATCCCTTTTCACACCTATCCCTGCTCAAATCAAATAAGACAGATGTATACCAAGTCACATAAATGGCCTCCAGGGATGGCCTACGTATTTGCACCTCAATTTAAAACCATGCATTTAATAAATCGAAGATATATAAGGCTTATCGCTACAAAGGCAATCCATTTTACATATTAGGCTATCTGAGTCGACTTTCGATACATTTTGAACACTGTTATTATATCCGGTATAAAACTATGCATAAAGATCAACAAAACCCAAAGAAATGGTATCCTCAATCTATATTAGTGAGTCCAATAACTTCAATGCGTTCTTCTCCATTTTAGCGACATTATGATGTAGAATCCATATGGAGTGTGGTTTTTATAAAAAGGCACCAACCTATTGTAATTGGATCTGCTATAAGAATCCACAGAAAGAAAAAACTGGGATAGAAAATTTGACTCCATGATGAACACAGTCGATTAGAATTTCAGGTAAAATAATTTATTAGGAGCTTTAATAGCAATCTAGCAAAGTGGATAATCAATGGTGCCAGTAATAATTCAACAACCTCCACCAATGTTAATTTCACCCACCAGAGTCACACCAAATCAAGCACAATGTTGACCATATCTATGTATCCAACCATAACAACGTGTTGAAACGTGTATCCAGTCTATACTGCAGCCTCACTACCCAGTCTGTATATGTGTAAAAAATGAACAAAATCCCCAAACATGGCACAAAGCTATAACTATTGCTCCTTGCTAAAATTTGATGGAAATGTTTTCTTTGAGAAGTAGTAACTACCATTCTTTCGGGAAACACTTCAGCATTACTGATCCAGGCTTAGCCATAGAATTAGGATAAAAATTTTATGCTATTTACAACAAACATGCCCTCTATAAATCCATCTAGGATCAAATAATATTATATCCCCAAACCATCTTGGCTCACTAAGGAACTAGAAGAAGCATGCTATCACAGAGACCTTTTAAAAGAACATAAATATTATGAAGAAAAAAAGAAATGCCATAAACTCACAAAAACAGTGAGAAAAAATTCCAATTTACTATCTACCAAACAAAACGCAAAGACTGTATGGCGAGCCATAAATCAAATAATTAACAATCAAGCATCTTCAAAAACCAAATATGTAATTCAAAGATGTTTACTGCTGAACAACTTAACAATCATTTCATCTAATGTCTCTCTAACAATATTAGAAATGATAAATCAAGTCCATAAATCCAATGAACTAAAAACAATATTTAAAAAAACCTTATCTCTCTTCAAAACTTCAATTCCATTGTCTGTTCTTGAGGTCGTTGGTTTTCTAACTACTCAAACAATCAAGAACGTGTGGTTTGTTGGAATATGACAGCAGAATATTGAAGATATCAGCTTCAGATATCACAGACACCACTACATATACTTAATCTTATATTTACTTATATATATTATATTTGATCTTTGTCTTGAAAAAAACCCATTTCCTCAAAAGAAACTTCAAAAACAGCTTAGTAATCCCATTACAAGGTCTGGTGATCACTCAGGACTTCAACTATAGACGATTTTCAATCATATTATCTTTCAACCTTGAACAACATATAAACAAAACATAGTCCGTCTTTTAGATACTCCCAAACTAAATTTACCTTAATCAGTCTGGATTTAGGACAAATACTCATGTCATACTGCACTGATTAGTCTCGTAGCCAACTGGCTATCAAACATTAATGACAATTTTTTTTTTAGAAAAAAAAAAAAAAATTTTGAGGAGTACGATTTGTAGAGCTCAAAAAAGCTTTTAAACACAATTGACCACACACTTCTCAAAAAAAAAACTAGACGTACATTCTCTACCAATACTTAGAACTACTTGCTTCCTATCTAGAAAACAGGCAACAGTGTGTATAAATAAGTACAACTACATCCAAACTACAAAAGACATCTATTATGGGTACCACAAGGATCATCCTAGGACATATTCTCGTCCTCATTACACATAAACGACCTCCCTTCCACATCAAATCCAAATGTGAACTATTGCTGTTGAATGACTATTCATACGAGCCACAATAACTATAACTTCTAGCAAAAAATTACAAAATAAGCTTTGATCGCTTATTGACTGGATCCGAATCTAATCCATATGTCTATACACCCAAAAACAAAATGCAGCTTATTACCACCATGGACAAAATGCGTCAAAACTTAAAAACCCATAAAAACTTAATTCATCAAAATTAAAATAGGAAGTAAAGGTAAATTAACACTCCTATCATCCACAAGCTTTAGGGGTAACAAAGTTGAAAATCTCGTTGGTTCTACCACAATCTCTACTATGCAATTTACATGTCCCTAAAGAGTACACCACTCTTTCTAAATCAACCACTTTTTTTGAATTCATTCAAATAATCCCAATGATATGCATTACCCTGTGGGATTCTGCTAGAGCAAACACTATGAAACGATTACTGAGTCTGTATAAATGTGCTCTCAAACTGGTACTTTTAAAAAGACACGGTTATTAGACGCAGACTATACTCAGTTAAATTGTTCCTTACACCAAAGTATAAAATATAAACAAAGGAGCCATGATGTTCAAGACATGACAGAAACTGTTCAATCATACTAAAAAGACAATCCCCCTAAACCAATAAAGCTTGTGTCCAATTCAAGAATAGACTTATTCAAATCTAGTTTACTACTCAGGCCTATGTATGGAACTCCCTTTCTGATTCAGTCAAACAACATCAATCAGTAACAATCTACAAAACTCCATTATCAACTCACTTGATACATCAACAATAACAAACCACAGTCCATAGCCTTAAAAACAAAGTTGCATACCCTCCTTTACCTATCTGCCCTTTCCATCTTACCTATCTGCCCTGCCCTTTCCCTTCACCTTTGCGCCTGGTGGCCGCAGTGTGTGTAGCTCTTGTTTTGAATGCTAATTGTGTGTGTTTTTCCGGCCTCCTGAAGACAATATTTTACATCATCGTGTTTGTGTTTACATTCTGGATCGAATGGTCAGGACATTTTTCTTTGTGACTATTAACTTTTTGAGATATTTCAATTTGTAATTTTTCATATACTGTTTGATTTTTCAAAATTCCATGACTTGATGATTTCTGTTTACTGACCGTGATGGTTTTGTGACCACTTCAACCTGAGCCTGTGCCCATCAACCATCTGCACGTTGCTTCACGTGCCCTCACTTTACCCCCATCACCACCTGCAGTGTGTGTTGTTTGGCCAGGATGGCAGTGGGAGCCGTGAACATCAAGGCAACTACTTTCACGTGACTTTTGCATATACCGTACGCCCTCTCTCTCAAACTGAAACAGCACATCCTAAATCTGGAATCCGCCGCTGCAAAATAGAAGGGGAACACGGGCAGTCCAACGTCATGTGGAGTGGAGTACTTCCTTCTCCCTGTCTCCCCCTCAGCTCTGAGTCAACTTCCGTCTCCGTGTCAACACTGCTTCCTCATGCTCTGTTCACCTGCACCCTCAGCTTCTGATTTTCTGTTGTGCACAATTCAGACAATTTTTTTTGGTTCTAATGTGATCATGGATGTGTGTGAAATTAACACAGTTCTTTCTACATCTACTTCTGACACACCCAACCCCCCTAACCACCCCACCCCCACCCCCAACCCCCCCACCACCCCAAAAAACCCCCACACACCAACAACCTAACCCATCCAAACTTTGTCTGCTCTTCCCATATCACACATCCCTACCATCGCTTCATCCTCTTCTTTGATTGCTTCCCCAATCAACCACTTTCTTCTTCAACCCTTCGCCGCCCTAGATCTCTTCACATTACTTTGTTCAATGTGCAATCTGTATGTCCTGATGGTAAAGCTGATTACTATTTCTGATTTTCATCTCCGAAAAGACATTGCATTTAACCTTTTTACTGAAACTGGCTTAAACCAATGGAATCACGAACCAAAACTAAAACTCTAACCCACCTGGCTATAAAACGTTTCATTTTCCGCCTTTCCCGTGGAGGTTGGGCATTGCCCATCATTTCTAAAAGACATGTTGCAACCATCTATTTCTTTCAATCAAAACTTTCCTTTTTCACATGAATCCTTTTTAAGTTTGCCAACTCAACCTCAACCTACCTGGCCATTCTATTACTTTCTGTTGCCTCTACCGTCCACCTCCTAACCGTAAGAACAATCTGACAATTTACCTTTTTCATCAAGAATTTCAGTCACTCCTTGACCACTATAGCCTCTAGAGATAGGCAAAAAGCCGACTTAAGCTCAACTGCTCTTCAATCTTATCTAGTTTTTATAAAAAACCCGCAACTTTGGGCCGATTCTTCTGTGCCTCATCGGCCCAAAAGTTGCCATGTTTTTATAAAAACTAGGTAAGTTTGAAGAGCACTTTACCTTAAGTCGGCTTTTTGCCTATCTCTTGTAATAAATAAAAAATGTTACAATCTTGCTTTGATGGGTAAAACTATAAAAATTATGGGAATTTATGCTAAAACAATATCTTATCAAGAACTTGTCAAGAACTTTATCAACAACTTATTAATAACTAATAAAATATTTTGTCAAGAACTTATTAACAACTTATGAACAACTTATCAAGAACTTGCCAAGAACTTATTAACAACTAATACAAGATCTTACCAAGAACCTGCCAAGAACTAGTACAAGAACTAAAACAAGAACTATATTAAGAACTTGTCAAGAAATAAACAAGTCCCCATCAACAACATTGTTAACAACTTATAAACAACTTGTCAAGAACAACAATAATTATTTTACACAAAATATATTGATAAAGATAGACAACATGAATTGCGACGAACTTTTGTTGATGACATCTACTGGCTCTAGTCAAGAAGAAATAACAGATGAGAAGAGTCTACTGGATAAGAAGGAGAAGTTGTACTCTCTTGCTGCTTGTGGTAAAACAAAGCATTACTTAGGAACACAACTAACAGTTGAACAGGTGCAGCAGTTATCACCACAAGACATTAATAAGTATTTTAATAGGTATGAATCTCTTCTTGGGGCAAAAATGGTGAAAAGCCTAGGGCATACTGTTATTGGTCTATATGCTAAAGCAACAAGTAGGGTCTTTAATGTGGACTCAGAAGCTGACTTAGCATATGACCTGTCACAAGATCTTATTTTGTCTAGAACGCTGGAGACACTTGGCTGTGATATGTATTACCGTTTTGGCTCTCTGTTAGCACCAGTAGCTGCTAGTATGATAACATTAAAACATAAAATTTAACCATATAGAGAAAGATGGAAGAACAGAACACAGCCCAGAACCAACAGGAAGCACAGGAGAAAGCCAAGAACCAAGAGCAACCCTCCTTTTCACAAGTGACAACTGTCACCAAGAAACCTGGGAGAGTTGAAGCTGGCAAGAGGTTAGCAGAATGGAATCGACAGAAAAAAACTTAGCAATCAAGCAAAGCAAAAGATCTTATCTGGAGAAACATTAGAAAAACAGATGCCTATAGAAACACAGAAAAAAGACACAGCACCACCAAAAACAAACATTCAGTCTTACTTAATATATGGTATAACAGCTATGGGAATTGGTTATACAGCCTATAGAGTATGGAGCAACAAGAAACCAGCAAGACAAGAACCACAACATGAACAAAAGCCAAAACCACAACCACAACCGCAACCACTACCATACAAACAGCCTGACAACGATCCATTCAAGATGTATTAATAGTTATAAATATTTAATTTATACATATAGTAGAAATATGAGTACAGAAAAGACTGCAGTCAATTTGGTCTACCACGCTGCCATTATTTGCAGTCTTAGTGTCGGCTATACTATGTTAGGAAAGAGCCTTCTAAAAATGAAGCCTGCTGATTTAGGAAAACTAGACTTTGAGGATAGCGCTAAGCTAGTTGTGGATGTAACAGCATCCATTGCTACAAAAGACTTCTTGGTAAAGCAAGGAATCATTCCAGAAAATATAAGTCCATAAATAGAAAATGGCTTCTTTAGTGATGATGGTTGGTGGTGCTGTAGTTAACGCACTTGCTTTTACAGGCAGCAACTACTTGTTTTCTAAACTTCATACAGATGAAGAAAGGAAGAGGCATGATAAAGCAATAGAACAACTGAACAGAGCACAAGCAGAATACAAAAGACAAAGAATTGCTCAGTTAGACTTTATTAATGAAAAACTTCGTGAACAAGGACATGCCGCAAAAACATTTTCTGATGTTGACGGGGCAATAAAAGAGTACTACATTGTGACAGGCAAACGAATATCTCCTATTACTAAGCTACAGCTTCGTGATTATTATCAACCCCCTGAAACACAGAAGACAGGCCAGATTGCTTTTATTGTGGTGGGCATGACAATAGTATATTTCTTAGCACAGAAGGTTGGTTAACCAACAGGCAATTTTTTAAAATTTATTATATTAGAACAATGGATGCCAAACTCTCTAAGATCTACTACACACCAAAAGGGTACTGGAAAGGACAGACGGCTATTAATAAACTGAGCATTGCAGCAGGAGTAAGTTCCGAAGTAGCAAAGAAGTGGCTTGTCTAAACAAGCAATATGGCAGATCTATTTACCTGCACCAAGGCGCATTAATAGACCCTCCTTCATCAACATGAAGCCAAATGATACTCACCAAATAGACCTTTTATACTTACCCCATGACACAATCAGAAGAAAGAGGAATAAGTATACTCTTACTGTAGTGGACTTAGCTTCTAGGTATAAAGATGCAGAGCCCCTTACTGAAAAGAGTGCCACGCAACTCATTAGCTTTTGCAAGAAATCTATAGTCGGGCCATTAAAATATCCCAGACTTATTCAGTGTGATGATGGTAAAAGAGTTTAAAGGAGCATTTAATCAACTGTTACTAAAGCATGGAGTAGCAATAAAAAGAGGCATACCAGGCAACCACAGATCTCAAGCACTGGTTGAAAGTTTTAACAAGCTGTTAGCAGAAAGACTGTTTGCATATCAGTACCACCAAGAAATCATGATCCCAGGCACACGAAATACAGAGTGGGTAAGAAGACTGCCTGCAGTTTTGAGAGCAATGAACTCTGAGATAACTAAAGCCACAGGGTTAAAACCTGAGGACGCTATCAAAGGCAAAACAATACAGCAGCACAACCAAACAACAACTTCTAAGCAACCACTAATACCCTTTGGGAAGAAACTGAGATATCTGTATGCTCCTGGAGAAGCTGAAGCAAGCGACAGTCACAAACGAGCAACAGATCCCATCTGGAGCATAGACACTTATGAAATAAAAAAAGTTGTGGAGATGGATCCTCCTATTTAATATTTGTCATTACCTGCACCACAACGGGCTTTTGTTAGAGAGGAACTGCAGCTAGTGCCACCTAATACTGTCCCGCTTTAGTAAGGTAGGTCACTATTTCATCAGAAGTAAGTGACAGCATTGTTTCTTCTATTTGTTTTTTGTTACTACAATTTATGGGAACATCTTTGATAATACTGAAGTGGGTTGGACACACCCTCATCATACTGACAACTCCTAGAAAATTATTTAGCACCTCTTCTTTTGTACCATGATCAAGTTTTATTTCTACTTGCTGGCCAAAATCTTCTAGAATGTCAGCACTGTAAAAGCCGAGACGAGGCATTGTACCACTACCATAATATTTGATAAAGAATAAACAATCCATTGTGAGTCTCAATCAAAATTTTTAACTCGTATATAAATATGACAAAAAAATAATAATAATTAATTAATTACTTTGTTCTCCAGTGACCAAGTGCGTATGAGTGCTCTGGTGAAGAATATACTCGTTTTGTATCCTGCGCAATCAATGTCTTTTTTCTAACCACAGTTGTGTTGATTTGGTGCAGGGTTGAGCAGAGCTTTGGGTTGTCATGATGAAATACTCTACCTTCAAAGAGAGCCTCTTTGTAGTTATCATGACTGATGCTTGTTTTGACCACCTGTTTTCCAACACCTTTTGCCTTTTTTATAACACCTGTCTGGCTTGCAACGCTATACATCTTGGCCCTCAGCCCAACATATTCTTTGATAATAGTGCCGTTCATCTCATCCTTCATCTTACCAATCACTTTTTTGTTTACTGATGAATGCAAGGGACTGTCTTTTGGATAATCACTGGTGTCATACCATGACTCTGATCCCAGCGCTACGTCCTCTACAAGGTCTTTGTATATATCTTCTGTGGGTATGTCTAGGATGAAAGAGTCTGTGTCTGTGTACAAGACCCTTACAGCAGGATATTTAGCCTTGAAGTAATCATACAAGAACTCCAGCATCAACAGCTTTGACAGCTCCAGCACACTAAACCCAATGAATACTGGTTTGTCTAGTTTAACCTGCAACTTCTTCATCATGATGCCATACAGACTGTCATGGAATTGCCTGTAGTCTTGATAGCTTGGCTTTGATGTTAGCTTTATGGCTTCATTTTCTTTTGTGACTAATCTAACATCTTTTCTTTTGTGTGGGTTCTCCATTGTTTTACCAAAGCAGCTGTTGTTCATGAGCTTGGAGTAATCCTTTTCTGATGCATCAGTTGCCTTCGTTCTCAGATCAGTGTTCTTCATGATGTATGGTTTCATGAATTGCTCTTGGTCAAACACAATGATACGATGAACAGCAGTAAGAATTAACCCATGCCTTAGGTAGAACTGTAGCAGTCTGTAGGGACAAACATACTTGCTCTTGTCATTTAAGTTTGGTACAAGCTTTGGTGGTTCTTTTGGAGATGTTTTGAGCCTTTCTGCAGCCATTGGGTAGTCATTGTACGCATCATGTAGTTCATGGGGATAGACTAAATCTACTTCTAAGATCCAGCCCATTGCTTCATCAGGAGACATTTGTGATAGCATTTTTAGAGTCTCATCAACAGCAAAAGGACCATTAAACAACTGAAAGTTTCTTAGTGGTAGTGACTGACACATCGCCCATCCATACAGATTGTTTGCGTCCAAGTACATGATGTAGTTAGAAGCTTTGCTAGGATCGTAGTCTTCTAAATATTTGTTGTTGGCCTTACAGTAATTGTGCGATGCCATACTGATGCCACCACGCAGACCATCCTCAATCATTTGGAGCATTGGCAGGTTAGACAACAAATCAATCTGCACCCCAGTAAACTTCAAGAAAGCATCCCAAGACATTCCTGGTGCTGTAATATAGTGTGATGGGTCTAGTCCATAATGTTTCATGCCAGTCTTTCTGTAGTTCTCAAAGACATCAGCAAGCAAACATGCATCAGCAAGTATATACTGATCATGGGAATCGCCCATCGTCCGACACTGCATCTTTTGCCATGCCCACTGAGCATGTTGATAGTCATCATCACCGATTCCTTTACCCGTCAGTCTGCTGAAGAATGCTTCTTTTGGAGGCAGCTCTTCTTCATCAAAGCTTTCCCATGAGTCCATGTACTCATAAGGATAGATGCCTTTTCTTGCAAGCTTTGTGTCGAAGTATTTTTCTGTAATTGAGCAAGTACTCAGTAATGAAGATAAGGACTCTAGAGATCCCATCAGATGTTGTGCAGAATCAAAGAAGGATAAGCTATTTAGTGTAAAAGTCAGGTACTTCTCTGATGACTGAGCAATGCAGTAGGCCTTATACTCATCAGTTACTGCCTGCATAATTAGGTGTGAGTCGTAACCTCTTAGATTGTGGAAGAAGACTGGCAGCTTCCATGTTTTGGGATCTACTTTTAGTTGTAGATTACACTTACTATGTGCTGCTCCACGAAACTTACCACTGATGTGGTCATGATCTCTGACTGTGTGATTGTCTGCCACCTGTGGTGTTAATAAATTACCACAAATCCAGCAATGTGTGGCAGAAGCATACTGCTCCTGGTCTTTATCAGTCATAATGATCTCTTGCAGGTTTAGCTGTTGAGAGTAGTGGTTATGATTTGCTTTCATGTGTTCAAGAAAAAGCTTAGCCGCGTCTGGTCCTCTATACAAAACTGGCTCTGAGTGTGCACCATCTGATCTAACAACAACATAAGCAAAGGAACAGACTTGATGATTACTGAGTAAGACTGTTTTAGGCATTTGTTCCGGTGCCGGTCCTTCATATGGCACAATGATAGACTCAAAGTCAGCATACACTACATAGGGACTCTTTTGTAGCTTTTTATGTTTTTGAAGTACACCTTGCTTCCTGGCCTTGGTGTTACAAGTTCAGTGATTGCTTCGGTCTCACTCTTACAATGTTTTCTGTGTTTGTCTGCTGCCTGTAAAGATGGTAAACGAACCAAGCATCGTCTGCAAAACTCTTGTTTGTGCTGATGTTTTGTTGTCTGTGCAATAAGTCTACTCATTGTTCTAATGAGTGTATAATGATAACTGGTTTCATTACTCACTAGCAAGAGGTCTACATGGTTCTTATCAGGATTACCTATTGTGGGAGACCTTTTGAGACCCCATACCAGTCCGTAAATGACTGCATCACTACTTTGTCAATACAGTTACGCGCCTGCCTCTCTCTCTGTCTCTGTTTGTCTCTCTGTCTCTGTTTGTCTCTCTGTCTCTGTCTGTTTTTCTCTGTGTTTGTTTGTCTCTCTCTCTCTCTGTCTCTGTCTCTGTCTGGTTTTTTTCTCTCTCTCTGTTGTGAACTGATTGTATATGAATGCATTGATTCAGATCATATGCCTTTGAAGCTCTGTATTTCTTTTCCTAATGAAAACACATGTGTGAAAAATCAAGAAGACTTTGTTATAGAAAAGTTAGTATGGAATGACGAGTATGCTCATGATTTTGGTGATAGGTTGTGTAGTGAAGATATAAGTGTGATTAATATGGCAAAAAATGTAATAGATGTGGATGTAAATGATGCACTAAGTATGTTTAATGATTGCACTAAGGAAAGCGAAGTCTGTTTGAAAAAGCGTGTTCATGTGAATTGTAAAAAGCCAGCTGGTGATGGGTATGATCAGGAATGTGTGCTAAGCAAAGAGAAAGTAAGAAAATTGTTACGAACATGTAGAGTTCACCAACAGCAAATGATAAAGATGCCTTTTTAATTGCAAGCTCGATTATAAGAATCTATTAAAAGAAAACAGAGACAATTTAATCAATCTTTTGTAGAGAAACTTGTAACTTCAGCAAACAATCAGAGAGAGTTTTGGAACACAAATGTCATTTAAAGGGAAACAACCCAGACGCAATAATATAACTACCGAAGATTGGTTCTGTCATTTTAAGCTTTGCTACAATCAGATCCTGGAAATGTTGTTAATGAAGAATAATCAGAGGATAGCACTAACGATTACATGAATGCCCTATTTCTAAAGAGAAGTTTTGCTACTATAAGAAAACTTAAAATCGTAAGGCAGCTGATCCTGATGGTATAATTAGCGAACTGTTTAAAAATTTATCTGATCAAGTTGTACAATTTTTCATAAAGTTGTTTAATAAATTAATGGATGTTGGTGTATACCCAAATAACTGGAATGAATCTGTTATTTTGCCACTTTACAAGAAAGGTAGTGTAATAAAACCCAACAACAAAGAGGAATCTACTTTTAATG
>CM054137.1:84607182-84626861 GCA_028751875.1 Rapana venosa | reverse complement strand
GCAGGTTTAGCTGTTGAGAGTAGTGGTTATGATTTGCTTTCATGTGTTCAAGAAAAAGCTAGGCGCGTCTGGTCCTCTATACAAAACTGGCTCTGAGTGTGCACCATCTGATCTAACAACAACATAAGCAAAGGAACAGACTTGATGATTACTGAGTAAGACTGTTTTAGGCATTTGTTCCGGTGCCGGTCCTTCATATGGCACAATGATAGACTCAAAGTCAGCATACACTACATAGGGACTCTTTTGTAGCTTTGTTATGTTTTTGAAGTACACCTTGCTTCTGGGCCTTGGTGTTACAAGTTCAGTGATTGCTTCCGTCTCACTCTTACAATGTTTTCTGTGTTTGTCTGCTGCCTGTAAAGATGGTAAACGAACCAAGCATCGTCTGCAAAACTCTTGTTTGTGCTGATGTTTTGTTGTCTGTGCAATAAGTCTACTCATTGTTCTAATGAGTGTATAATGATAACTGGTTTCATTACTCACTAGCAAGAGGTCTACATGGTTCTTATCACGATTACCTATTGTGGGAGACCTTTTTGAGACCCCATACCAGTCCGTAATGACTGCATCACTACTTTGGTCAATACAGTTACGCGCCTGCCTCTCTCTCTGTCTCTGTTTGTCTCTCTGTCTCTGTTTGTCTCTCTGTCTCTGTCTGTTTTTCTCTGTGTTTGTTTGTCTCTCTCTCTCTCTGTCTCTGTCTCTGTCTGTTTTTTTTCTCTCTCTCTGTTGTGAACTGATTGTATATGAACGCATTGATTCAGATCATATGCCTTTGAAGCTCTGTATTTCTTTTCCTAATGAAAACACATGTGTGAAAAATCAAGAAGACTTTGTTATAGAAAAGTTAGTATGGAATGAGTATGCTCATGATTTTGGTGATAGGTTGTGTAGTGAAGATATAAGTGTGATTAATATGGCAAAAAATTTAATAGATGTGGATGTAAATGATGCACTAAGTATGTTTAATGATTGCACTAAGGAAAGCGAAGTCTGTTTGAAAAAGCGTGTTCATGTGAATTGTAAAAAGCCAGCTGGTGATGGGTATGATCAGGAATGTGTGCTAAGCAAAGAGAAAGTAAGAAAATTGTTACGAACATGTAGAGTTCACCAACAGCAAATGATAAAGATGCCTTTTTAATTGCAAGGCTCGATTATAAGAATCTATTAAAGAGAAAACAGAGACAATTTAATCAATCTTTTGTAGAGAAACTTGTAACTTCAGCAAACAATCAGAGAGAGTTTTGGAACACAAATGTCATTTAAAGGGAAACAACCCAGACGCAATAATATAACTACCGAAGATTGGTTCTGTCATTTTAAAGCTTTGCTACAATCAGATCCTGGAAATGTTGTAATGAAGATATATCAGAGGATAGCACTAACGATTACATGAATCGCCCTATTTCTAAAGGGGAAGTTTTGCTAGCTATAAGAAAACTTAAAAATCGTAAGGCAGCTGATCCTGATGGTATAATTAGCGAACTGTTTAAAAATTTATCTGATCAAGTTGTACAATTTTTCATAAAGTTGTTTAATAAATTATTGGATGTTGGTGTATACCCAAATAACTGGAATGAATCTGTTATTTTGCCACTTTACAAGAAAGGTAGTGTAAATAACCCTAACAACTATAGAGGAATCTCACTTAATGATGTAAGTAGTAAACTTTATGGAATAATTATTAATAGACCTTTACAAGAATGGGTAGATGAAAACAACATTACAGGTGATCATCAGGCTGGGTTTAAAAAAGGCTTATTTAACTGTAGACCACATGTTTACCTTGTTAGCACTTGTTCAGAAGCAATTTGCACATCATCAAAAACTCTTTACTGCTTTTATTGACTTTGAGAAAGCGTTTCACTCCATTAATCGTAATATTCTTTTGTCTGTTTTGGATAAGAATGGTATTAAAGGTAAACTGTATAGAAGTGTTAGAAGCATGTATAACATTGTAAAAGCTAGAGTTCTTGTGGTGATAAATTGACTGATTATATTAACTGTACTGCTGGTGTGAAACAGGGGATGCCTACAGCCCAGTTTTGTTTTCCTTGTTCATTAACAAGTTAGCAATAGAAGTTATTAATAATGGAAGACATGGGGCTTTGTTATCTATTGATGCTTTTGAATTGTTCATACTATTGTTAGTTGACGATGTTATTCTACTGTCAGAGACTGTGACAGGTTTGCAGACACAGCTAAACAACTTGCATGGATCAGCTACAAAACTTCAGTCAAAAGTTAATATGAATAAAAGCAACATCACAGTATTTCGAAAGGGAGGTCATCTTAGCGTAAGAGAAAGGTGGGTTTATAATGGAGCATTGATGTCAGTAGTTAATTTTTATAAATATTTAGGAATATTCTTCTCTAATCATTTGCTTTTTAGTGGAGCGTGTAAAGGTCTTGCAAGTAGGGCAAAAAATGTGTTGTTATTTATCATGAAAAAGCTACGGACACTCGATTCGTTTAAGGTGTTTATTAAGTTATTTGATGCCCAAGTTCAACCCATTATGCAGTAGGGATCTGAATTATGGGGGCTAGAAAAAGCTGCTGTTCATTGTGAACATGTTCATACTTTTGCTTTAAAGAGATATTATTTGGGTGTAGATAAGCGAACTCCTAATGATCTAGTTTACAATGAAACGAACTGCCACCCATTTACATAATATCTGCTGTTAATTGTATCCGCTACTGGTTTAAATTATTGCACATGACTAACGATAGAATACCACGTAGAGCATATGATATGTTGTATAATTTAGATGCTAGAGGTAAAGAAAATTGGGTAACCAGGGTGCATGTATGTTTGTTTGAAAATGGGTTTGGCTTTGTTTGGCAAAATCAGGGTGTTGGCTATGCTGATAGTTTTATACGTGTTTTCCGTCAACGCTTAGTAGATTGTTCTTGGCAGAAATGGTCTGATCATATTCAGAATAGCAACAGATTTACTGTTTACAGAACGTTTTGTACTGTTTCTGACTTGAAGCCATATTTAAGGCTAGATATGAATAAACATTTAATGTTTATAACGACAAGATTTAGATTAGGTGTATCAGAATTAGGTGTTCATTACTATAGGTATAGAAATGTTGGTAATGATGAATTGATTTGTCCTCTGTGTAAAGAGGCAGAAGAAAACGAAGGTCCTTTTTGTTCTATGCTGCCCTGTTTTAACAACGATTAGAGAACAGTTTATTAAGTCCAAATATTATAGACATCCATCATTGTTTAAATTAACTTTGTTGATGTCATCATCCTCTACTGAAGTATTCCTAACTTTGCCTTGTACTTATATAAAGCATTTAAGCTTAGAGACCTTGTTATGTCGTGAGAAACATTTTTATCATATGCAATCAGTCTGTATCCACTTTTTTCATTCAATTTTGGATCTTACTACATGTGTTGCAATTATGTACCATGTTGTTTACCCCTTCATAAGGGGCCTTGGCCTATAAATGAATAAACAATCGGAATCCCAATGGAATCTCTCTCTCTCTCTCTCTCTCTCTCTCTCTCTTCCTCTCTCTCTCTCTCTCTCTCTCTCTTTATTTTTGGGCTTGTGAAAAAAAATTTCTCCCATTTTTTCTCCTTTTCCTCCCCTCTCTCTTCTCTTCTCTCAACTCTACCTCTTATATATTAACCTTGTCTAAACTTTCCAACCCTTAAAACATAAAAGAATTTCCCATTTAAATTTTAAACATTCAACCCTAATTAAGCATTTCCAAATCACCCTTTCCAACCCTTAAAACTTAAATTATAGCCTCTAGATCTACAACTTATTCCCTAATAAGCTATTTGTAAATCACTATTGTATCCACTGTTTGCCTAGCCCAACCTTTTCCCTTTTAAAAATAATTTGTACCATTTTTAATCTCAAAACTTTTACACAAAACACCATCAATCTAAGGGCCATTTCTTCCAATATTTACAACTACTTGTTTACCAAAAGAACAACGGGTTTCCCCTCCACAACTAAACACCAAACCTAAATTTAATATCCCAAAGGAATTTTGGACCAATTCTCTTCCACAACAAAAACCCTACCTCCCCACACAATCCAAAAAATGTTGTAGCCCTTATTAATGGAGCCCAATAAACCTATCTCCTACAAACAACAAAAAGTTTTTATTATTTAAAAAGGCACAAAACCCAACTATACCCCAAAAAAAAAAGGGTTTATTAACAAACAAACTCAATTAAAAAACAATTATAAAATTAGGGTTTAACAAACCTCAACAAGTTAGGGTAACAAGAGAAATTCATTTCACCACTTTCTACTTTCAAATTCATGAAAAATTTCCAACTTTATAAATCCCTTTTCTTGCTTTCCCTTAAGGAAATATATTCCCACTATAAACAACCCTGCAAACTGCTTCACGGGGTTTTATGCAACACTATGAAAATTTACTATTTTAAAAAAACTGCCCTCAAACGTCTTTAAAAAGACAGTTATGAAGTCATAAAATTTAAAATTTCCCTCCCCAAGACAAAATTCAAATCAATCCAAATCATGCCAGGTTTCCTTTCATAATTTAAAAACAAATTCCCCTAAACCACCAAAATCTTAAACCTTCCCTTTCAAAATTTAGACTTATCAAATCAATCTACTTAACTCACCATTTAACCCCCTTTTAAAACATAAAAAACATCAACCTTAAAAAACTCAAACTCCATTATCAACTCCCTTGTACTTCACTACAAACCAATCCTCTTCAACGTTGATTCCCCTTCCTTCTCTTCCCCCTCTATCTCCCTTCTTTCCCTTCCCTTTTATGTCAATTTCCTCTCTCCTCTCTCTCTCTTCTTCTCTTTTCTCTCTTCTCTCTCTCTCCCCTCTCTCTCTCCTCCTCTCTCTCTCTCTCCCCCTTTCAAATTTTCATTGTTGTTGAGAAAGTGAGTTTAGCAAAGTGTAAGCTTTTTATTTTTTTTAAAATAAAATTATTATTATTATTTTAATGTTTATTTATTTAATTTTTTTTTAAAACTACACTTAAATTATAAGAAATATATCTATCATAACAATAATATGTGTTAATCTGTACGCGTATAATGAAATAGAGTGTTGGCAGTGATGATCTGCTGTTTTGAGAATGATATTCAGTATTTTTTCATATGTCTTATTTGTCTTGTTTGTTTACAAACAAAAAGCATACACACACACACACACAAACACACTCTCCCACTCTCTCTCATTTCTTCCCCCCCCCCCCCCCCCCCCCATCTCTCTCTCTTACTTACAATGTATAGATGTTCATTTTATGACTTTAGCGATTTTTTTTTCTCCTTATTGCTTGAGTGTATTGACGTTGGGCTTTTTCTTTTTCATGGCGTTCAATTTGTACAAGTATATTCGAAAAGAATATTGATGGTGATCATGTGCTGTCTCGAGAATTATACATTTAGTATTATCCTTGAAACAAGCACTCTCTCTCTCTCTCTCTCTCTCTCTCCCCTCTCCTTCTCTCTCTCTCTCTCTCTCTCTCTCTCTCTCTTCTCCCTGGGCCCTTTTAGAATTGGGTTTCACCCCCCCCCTTTTCTCCCCTTCCTTGTTTTTATTGTATGAGTATACGGGTATTGAGTTTATTTCTTATCTTTTGGGCATATAATTTTGCATGAGTATAATCAAATTGGTGTTGATGGTGATCGTGCACTGTCTTGAGAAATTTTATTTTTTTAGAGTTATCACTGAAACACACACTCTCTCTCTCTCTCTCTCTCTTCTCTATCTCTCCCCTCTTCTTCTCTCTCTCTCCTCTCTCTCTCTCTCCTCTTTTCTCTTCACATGACCTTATAGAATTTGGCTGGTTGTTTTTTTTTCTTTCTTTCTCTTTCTTTCTTTCTTTTCTTTCTTGTTTTTATTGTGTAAGAGTATGGGTATTGAGGTTTTATTTATTTTTTTATTTTTTTTATCATAACATATTTTTTGTGTGAGTAATCAAAATAAGTGTCCAAGGTGATCGTATTGAGGTTTTTTTTAATTTAATTAATTTTTTTAAAAATTTTTTTATCGTAACATATTTTTTGTATGAGTAATCAAAATAAGTGTCCAAGGTGATCGTGTACTGTTTTGAGAATTATATATTTAGTACCATCTCTGAAACACACACACACACACACATGCACACACACACTCTCTCTCTCTCTCTCTCCTCTCTCTCTCTCTCTCTCTTCTCTCTCTCTCTCTCTGTATTATGGCCTAAGACCCCTATGCAATTAATTCATTCTCTCTCTCTCTCTCTTTCTCTCTCTCTCTCTCCCCTCTCTCTCCCCTCTCTCTCTCTCTCTCTCCCCTCTCTCTCTCGAGTTTTGTTGTTGCTGTTATGATGCTATAACAGTGAGGATTTCAGATTTCAGTACCTTATTGTCGGTCTGAGTGGTTATTTTATTTTCACCTCACTCAATTTTGTTTCCTTATTAATAATCATAATAATTTTGTTGTACTTATTTTTCCTCCTCCACCACCAACCTATCATTTCCCCCCTTCAGGTGTTGAGTTCTCCAACTACAAATCTATTTTCTTTTTCCTTACCGCCAGTGCTCCTTTCTTGTTGTCTCCTTCACACATATCCCTACCTCTCAAACCTAATAAGAAGATGCAAACCAACCCACAAATTAGTGGCCCTCAAATGATGGCCTATTTCGTATTTTCCACCATTCAATATAAACCATAAGCAATAATTAAAATCGAAGAATTTAACGCTTATCACTAACAAAGGCAATCCATTTCACATACTAAGGCTCTCGGATCGAGATTTCTTTCAGATCACATTATTAGACACTGATATTTATATTCCTGGGTATAAGTCCTGCGTAAAGACAACAAAACCCCAAAGAAACAGAATCCTAATCTATATTAGTGAGGTCCATAACCTTCAAGCGTCTTCTCCATTTAGAACATATGGTGTAGAAGAATTCCAATATGGATTTTGAGGTTTCTATAAAAGATGCCAACCTCTTGTAATTGGGATCTGCTATAGAATCCAACAGAAAAGAAAAAACTGAACCTGATAAAATTGACTCCTTGATGAATACAGTCCTAATTAGAATCAAATAAATATCTTATTAGGAGACTTTAATATCGACAAACAAAAGTAAATAATCTATGGACCCAATTAATAAATACATACAACCATCCACCAACTAGTTATTCACCCACCGAGAGTCACACCAAACTCAAACACAATAATTAACCATATCTATGTATCTAACCCTAACCACATTGTTGAAACGAGTATCCCAGTCTAAAACTGCAGCGATCACTACCCAGTCTGTATCACGTGGTCAAAAAAACGAACAAAAATCCCCAAACCCTGGCCACAAAACTATAACATATCGTTCCTTTGCTAAATTTGATGAGAATCTTTTCCTATCAGATTTAAGTAACTCAATTCTTTCGGAAACATTCAGCATTACTGATCCAGATTTAGCCATTGAATTTTGGATAAAAACTTTTACTGCTATTTACAACAAACATGCCCCACTAAAAATCATTAGGATCAAATACACCCCCAAACCACCTTGGCTCACTAAGGAACTAGAAGAAGCATGCTATCTTAGAGACCTTTTAAAAGAACATAAATATCATGAAGAGTCAAAAAAATTAAGAAATGCCATAAACTCACAAAAACGGCGAGAAAAAAAAAAATATTTCCAAGACTTACTATCTACCAAACAAACTCAAAGACTGTAGGCGTGCCATAAATCAAATAACTAACAAACAAGCATCTTCCAAAACAAATGTAATCAAAGACTTTTACTGCGGAACAACTTAACAGTCATTTCATTAATGTCCCTACTACACATTATTAGAAATGATAAATCAAAGTCCAATAAACTCAATGAACTAAAACAATACTTGAAAGGAAAGCATCCTCCTTCAAAACTTCACATTCCATTTATGTCTGTTCTTGAGGTCTATGGTTATCTAACTCACCTCAAACAATCAAGAACGCGTGGTCTTGATGGAATAGACAGCAGAATATTGAAGCTATCAGCGCCAGTTATCACAGACACTCTAACATATATATTTAACCTTTGTCTCGAAAAAAACCATTTCCCCAATGCCTTCAAAACAGCTAAAGTAATCCCCATCTACAAGTCTGGTGACACTTCAGACCCTTCAACTATAGACGAATTTCCATCATATTTTTCCTTTCCAAACCCTTGGAACAACATATAAACAAACACAAAGTCCGTCATATAGATACTACCAACTTAATTCACCCTAATCAGTCTGGATTTAGACAAAGTCACTCATGTCATACTGCACTGATTAGTCTCGTAGACAACTGGCTATCAAACATTAATGACAATAAATTTTGTGGAGTACTATTTGTAGATCTCAAAAAAGCTTTTGACACAATTGACCCTACACTTCTCATAAAAAAACTAAACCTGTACCATTTCTCTACCAATACCTTAGAACTACTTGCTTCCTATCTAGAAAACAGGCAACAGTGTGTCTCAATAGTACAACTACATCCAAACTACAAGCCGTCAATTATGGAGTACCACAAGGATCCATACTAGGACCTATTCTCTTCTCACTATACATAAACGACCTCCCTCTCCACATCAAATCCAAATGCGAACTATTTGCTGATGACACAACTATTCATACGAGCCACAATAACCTTATCTCTCTGGCAAATGCATTACAAAAAGTGTTGATCAGCTTATTGAATGGACCGAACTAAACCATATGTCTATACACCCCCAAAAAACAAAATGCATGCTTATTACCACTAGACAAAAGCGTCAAAACTTAACCCATAAACTTACTCCCATCAAAATTAAAAAGGAAGTAATTGAACAAACCTATCACCACAAGGTTTTAGGGGTAACAATTGATGAAAATCTCAGTTGGTTCTACCACATATCTCAACTATGCAAATACATGTCCCAAAGAGTATACCAACTTTCTAAAATCAAGCACTTTCTTGACTTTTATTCAAGGAAACTATTCTTCCAATCTTATATACAATCCTCAATAGACTATGCTTCTACCCTGTGGGATTCTGCTAGTGCAAACACTATGAAACCGTTACTGAGTCTGTATAAACGTGCTCTCAAACTGGTCCTTTTAAAAAGGACAAGCTTACAAGAAGCTGACTATACTCAATTAAATATTCTCCCCTTACAAACCCAACGTTTAAAATATAACAAAGGAGTCATGATGTTCAAGATCATGACAGGAAACTGTTCCATCATACTTAATAGACAAATTCCCCCCTAAACCAATCCAGAAATACTATAAAACCTAGTGTCCCAATTCCGAGAATAGACTTATTCAAATCTAGTCTACTTTACTCAGGCCCTATGCTGTGGAAACTCCCTTCCTGATTCCAGTTAAACAACATCAATCAATAACAATATACAAAACTCAATTATCAAACTCACTTGATACATCAACAATAACAAACCACAGTCCATAGCCTTAAAAACAAAGTTGCATATCCTCCCTTACCTATCTGCCCTTTCCATCTTACCTATCTGCCCTGCCCTTTCCCTTCACCTTCTTTCTGTCAGACCTTGTCCCCCCCCCCCTCCTCTCTCTCTCTCTCTCTCCCCCTCTCCTCTTCAAATCTCTTTTCTCTCTCACATATTCTCGCCTCTCTCTCTTCTCTCTCTCCTCACCTTCTTTTTTCAAATTTTCATTGTTGTTGAATAAGTGAAATTACCAAAGCGAAAACTTTTTCTTTTTTTTTCTTTCTTTTTCTTTTCTTTCTTCTTCTATTCTTTTTTAAAAATTTTTATTACACTATAGTTAAAAGAATAATCTACATAACAATAATATGTTAATCTGTACGAGTATAATGAAAAAGAGTGTTGACAGTGATGATGTGCTGTTTGAGAATCATTTCCAGTATTTTTTTCTATGTCGTTTCTTGTTTTGTGTTTTTTTTACCAAACAAAAAGCAATTATCTTTTTCACACACACACACAGACATAACAAAACAACACACACCGCACACACACACACATAACCACACAACACACAACACCCACACACACACACACAACACACAACACACACTTTCCATCCTCCCTCCCTCTCTCCCACTCTCCTCATTTCTTCCTCCCCCCTATCTCTCTCTCTCTCTCTCCTTACTTACAATGTATAGATTTTTTCATTTTATGATTAAGTGATTTTTTCTCCTTATTGTAAGAGTTATTGGTATTGGCTTATTTCTTTTTCATGACATTCATTTGTACGAGTATATTCGAAAACAATTTTGATGGTGATCCTGTGCTGTCTTGAGAATTATATTATTTAGTATTATCCTTAACAACCACACACACACACAACACACACACACACACACACAACACCACACAACACACACACACACCCTCTCTCTCTCTCATCTCTCTCTCCTCTCTCTCTCTCTCTCTCTCTCTCTCTCTCCCTGACCTTATAGATTTGTTTTTTATACCCCTTTCTCTTCTTCCTTTTTTTTATTGTGTGAGTACACGGGTATGAGTTTATTCATTATCATGACATATAACCTGCAGAGTATAAAACAAAATAAGGGTTGACGGTGATCGTGCACTGTTTTGAGAATTATATATATATTTAGTGTTAAACCTGAAACACACACACACACACAGGAACACACGACTCTCTCTCTCTCTCTCTTCTTCTCCCCAGTCCCTCTCTCCTCTCTCATCTTTTTTTTTCTCTCCACTATGACCTTATAATTTGGCCTGGGTTTTGTTTTCCTTCTTTCTTTCCCACCTTGTTTTATTGTTAGAGTATGGTTATTGAATTTATTTGATTATCATGGACAAAAAATTTTATGAGTAATCCAACTAATGTTTGAAGGGTGATCGTGTACTGTTCTGAGAATCAATAAATAGTATAGTTTTTTTAAATTTCTCTTGGTTTGTTTCTTGTTTTTATTGTGTGGATGTATGGTATATAAATTTATTTCATTATCATGTTCACAAAATTGGAAACGAGTAATAATCTAAAATAGTCGTTGATGGGATCGCATACTGTTTTGGGATTTATAATATTTGGATAATACCTTCTGAAATACACGACACACACACACTCTCTGTCTCTGTCTCTCCCTCACCTTTTATCGTCCAGCATATAGTCATAGTAAAAATCCTGATGAAGGGATTCTATTTTTATAATTTTCAATACGTTTATTGGACTTGCCTCTGTACTTAAGTTTTAATGAATTGCCCTATTTCCATGTCTTATAATTATGTGTAACAAGTATGTGTACCATTTTGACAATGTGGTAGATGTTTATCTTTATGACTTATTAAATTTGGTTGTAATATTTTTCTTGCTTTGTTGTTGCTCTTGTCTTGTATGTTTTCTGATTTCTCTTTTTTTATCACTTTTGTTGGTTTGTTTTTTTCATTCCTCTTTGTTTGTTTGTTTGTTTTTGGTTATGGTTTTGGGGGTGGGGGTAGGGGTGGGGTATTCTTAGGATTTTCTTTTAATTCTTGCTTGGGGGGGGGGGAAGGTTGTTTGGTGGGGGCTTTTTAGAAAAGGTTTTTATTTCCCCTTGTTTTTATTTGAAGACTGTATAAGTATTGGTTATTATATTAAGACGTATCTAACGGGCGGGGACTGGATGTAAAAAAGCACATGTGTGAGGATTAATATCCTCGAAATAAAAGAATTTGTCATTGTCCTCTCTCTCTTCTCACTCCTCTATCTCCTCTCTCCTCTCTCTCTCTCGTCTCTCCTCTCCTCTCTCTCACACTCTCTCACTAGTCAACTCACAACTATCAACAGAAGGGATTGGGAGTTCTTACTGGGGAAAGAATATAAAAAACCTTCAGCAACTGATTGTTACGAATTGCGAGAGTCATGAATATAAAACTTTTTGAACAGAAGTGGATATTAAAAAAAAAATATATCTCTTCCGCTCCTTTTAAACATGTCAGTAGAAATGGCAATCAACACTAAAAGGTGGGATTGATAGTGGGTGAGAGCACAACATGTCACCTTTTTAGATCGTTTGGTATTCCAACTTTAGCGTCATTTAAAATAAGTATAGTTTCAAGTTTTCGGGAACAAGAAATATTTTGCTAAGTGTGTTTCTTCATTTTGGAATGCACACAGTTCATCAATTGAGCATTAATAATTTCATGCGAGGACAGTGCCAGACTGCAATCAAACGTTTCAATGCTGCAATCAGAGGCGCCTTGTTTTGCTACAGAATCCAACAGCTCATGCCAGTAAAGTCCACAGTGAGAAGGAACCGCGCATAGAGTTGATGCTCTTATTATTCTGTTCAGTTTGGTGGTGACTTTTTGGGCAATATTTTCTTCTTTTGGTAAGTGTTTGCATCATAATCCGCTGTGTGAATGTTGATGTTGTACTTGGGTCACAATATCAGCTAGCTACTTGCTTGTTGTTGTTGTTGTTGTTGTTGCTGTGCTGGTTATGTTGTTCGTGGTATGAATGGCCCATGCTTATTGTATGAATAAAACCTCCTTTAACTAACTACAATGGGTGTTTTTTTCTTTGAAACTGCCATATTTTCTCTCTTTTTTCGCAACTGCAATATCTTCTTTTCTTCATAACTGCAACAATATCTTCTTTTCTTTGCAAACTGCAACAATATCTTCTTTTCTTTATAACTGCAACGATATCTTCTTTTCTTCATAACTGCAGCAACTTCTTTTCTTCATAACTGCAACAATATCTTCTTTTCTTCATAACTGCAACAATATCTTCTTTTCTTCATAACTGCAACAATATCTTCTTTTCTTCATAACTGCAACAATATCTTCTTTTTCTTCATAACTGCAACAATATCTTCTTTTCTTCATAACTGCAACAATATCTTCTTTTCTTCATAACTGCAACAATATCTTCTTTTCTTCATAACTGCAACATTATCTTCTTTCTTCATAACTGCAACAACATCTTCTTTTCTTCATAACGGCAACAATATCTTCTTTTCTTCATAACTGCAACGATATCTTCTTTTCTTCATAACTGCAACAATATCTTCTTTTCTTCATAACTGCAGCAACTTCTTCTTTTCTTCATAACTACAACAATATCTTCTTTTCTTTATAACTGCAACAGTATCTTCTTTTCTTCATAACTGCAACATTATCTTCTTTTCTTCATAATTGCAGCAACTTCTTCTTTTCTTCATAACTGCAACAATATCTTCTTTTCTTCATAACTGCAACAATATCTTCTTTTCTTCATAACTGCAACAATATCTTCTTTTCTTCATAACTGCAACAATATCTTCTTTTCTTCATAACTGCAACAATATCTTCTTTTCTTCATAACTGCAACAACATCTTCTTTTCATTTTTGTCCCTGCCCTCAACAGCGAAAACCCCACCACCCTGCCGAGTGTACAACCTTTGTGTGGTGTGTGTGTGTGTGTGTGTGTTGTGTGTGTGTGTGTGTGTGTGTGTGTGTGTGTGTGTGTGTGTATGTGTGTGTGTGTGTTGTGTGTGTGTGTGTGTGTATGTGTGTGTGTGTGTGTGTGTGTGTGTGTGTGTATACATTTGAATTTGTAAGGGTGCATGTGCATGAGTAGGATAAATGAACGCGCTTTGATTTGTTTTTTGCAAGATATAGCGCTATATGAATTCCATTTATCATCATCATCATCATCATCATCATCATCATCATTATTATTATTATTATTATTATTATTATTATATTATTATTATTATTATTATTATTATTATTGTTATTATTATTATTATCATCATCAATATTAATATTGTTATTGTTATTTTTTTATTTTATTACTTTATCTTCTTTTCTTCATAACTGCAACAATATCTTCTTTTCTTCATAACTGCAATATCTTCTTTTCTTCACAACTGTAACAATATTGTCTTTTCTTCATAACTGCAACAATATCTTTTTTCTTCATATCTGCAATATCTCCTGTTCTTCATAACTGCAATATCTTCTTTACTTCATAACTGCAATATCTTCTTTTCTTCATAACTGCAACAATATCGTCTTTTCTTCATAACTGCAAAAATATCTTCTTTTCTTCATATCTGCATTATCGTCTTTTCTTCATAACTGCAAGAATATCGTTTTTTCTTCATAACTGCAACAATATCTTCTTTTCTTCATAACTGCAACAACATCTTCTTTTCTTCATAACTGCAATATCTTCTTTTCTTCATAACTGCAACAATATCGTCTTTTCTTCATAACTGCAATGTCTTCTTTTTTCTTCATAACTGCAGTGTCTTCTTTTCTTCATAACTGTGATATCTTCTTTTCTTCGCAACTGCAACAATATCTTATTTTCTTTGCAAACTGCAACAATATCGTTTTTTCTTCATATCTGCATTATCTTCTTTTCTTCATAACTGCAACAATATCTTCTTTTCTTCATAACTGCAACAATATCTTCTTTTCTTCATAACTGCAATATCTTCTTTTCTTCATAACTGCAATATCTTCTAGTCTTCATAACTGCAATATCTTCTTTTCTTCATAACTGCAATATCTTCTTCTCTTCATAACTGCAACAATATCGTCTTTTCTTCATAACTGCAATGTCTTCTTTTTTCTTCATAACTGCAGTGTCTTCTTTTCTTCATAACTGTGATATCTTCTTTTCTTTGCAACTGCAACAATATCTTATTTTCTTTGCAAACTGCAACAATATCTTCTTTTCTTCATAACAGCAACAGTATCTTCTTTTCTTCATAATTGCAACACTATCTTCTTTTCTTTATAAATGCAACAATATCTTCCTTTCCTCATAACTGTAACATATTTTTTGTTAGTAACTGTTACATCATTTTTTCTTGTTAACTGTAACATTTTTTCTTGTTAACTGTAACATCATTTTTTCTTGTTAACTGTAACATCATTTTTCTTGGTAACTGTAACATCATTTTTTCTTGTTAACTGTAACATCATTTTCTTCTTGTTAACTGTAACATCATTTTTTCTTGGTAACTGTAACATCATTTTTTCTTGTTAACTGTAACATCATTTTTTCTTGGTAACTGTAACATCATTTTTCTTGGTAACTGTAACATCATTTTTTTTCGTAACTGTAACATCATTTTTTTTCGTAACTGTAACATCATTTTCCTTTCGTAAATGTAACATCATTTTTCCTTCGTAACTGTAACATCATTTTTCCTTCGTAACTGTAGCATCATTTTTTTTTGGTATCTGTAACATCATTTTTTTCTTAGTGACTGTAACATTTTTTAAAAACTGTAACATATTCTTTTTCTTGGTAAGTGTAACATCTTTTTCTTGGTAACTGTAACATCTACTTTTTCTTGGTAACTGTAATATCATTTCTGCTTCGCAAATACAATGTCTTTTTTCTTTGCCAAAAAAATTTCTTCTTTTCTTTCGCAATGCAATGTCATTTTTTCTTCGCAACTGTAATGTCTTTTTTTCCTTCATAAATACAATGTCTTTATTCTTCGCAAAAGCAATTTCTTCTTTTCTTTCGCAATGCAATGTCTTCTTTTCTTCATAACTGCAATGTCTTCTGTTCTTCATAACTGCAATGTCTTTTTTTCTTCATAACTGCAATGTCTTCTGTTCTTCAGAACTGCAATGTCTTCTGTTCTTCAGAACTGCAATGTCTTCTTTTCTTCATAACTGCAATGTCTTCTTTTCTTCATAACTGCAATCTCTTCTTTTCTTCATAACTGCAATGTCTTCTTTTCTTCATAACTGCAATGTCTTCTTTTCTTCATAACTGCAATGTCTTCTTTTTTCTTCATAACTGCAATGTCTTCTTTTTCTTCATAACTGCAATGTCTTCTTTTCTCCATAACTACAATGTCTTCTTTTTCTTCACAACTGCAATGTCTTCTTTTCTTCATAACTGCAATGTCTTCTTTTTTCTTCATAACTGCAATGTCTTCTTTTTTCTTTATAACTGCAATGTCTTCTTTTCTTCATAACTGCAATATCTTCTTTTCTTCATAACTGCAATGTCTTCTTTTCTTCATAACTGCAATGTCTTCTTTATTCTTCATAACTGCAATGTCTTCTTTACTTCATAACTGCAATGTCTTCTTTTCTTCATAACTGCAATATCTTCTGTTTTCTTCATAACTGCAATGTCTTCTTTTCTTCATAACTGCAATGTCTTCTTTTCTTCATAACTGAAACAATATCTTCTTGTCTTCATAACTGCAATGTCTTCTTTTCTTGGCAAATGTGACATCATTTTGTTTCGTATCTGCATGGTCATTTTTGGGCCACTGTAATGTCGGGGTTTTTTCTTCATAATGAAATGTCATGTTTCCTCCTTTCCAACTGCAATGTCTTTTTTTTTCATCGCAACTGCAATGGCACTTTGTCTATGCAACTGCAATATCTTCTTTTCTTTGCAACTGCGTGTCTTATTTTTCTTCATAACTGCAATCTCTTCTTTTCTTCATAACTGCAATCTCTTCTTTTCTTCATAACTGCAATGTCTTTCTTTTCTTCATAACTGCAATGTCTTCTTTTCTTCATAACTGCAATGTCTTTCTTTTCTTTGCAACTGCGACATCATTTTCTATGCGCATCTGCAATGCCATTTTAAAATATTTTTTAACGCAATAGATTTTTTTCTTCGCAACTGCAGTGTCAGTTTTTCCTTCGCAACCGCAGTGTCATTTTTTTCTTCGCAATTGATCGCAAATGCAATGTCATATTTTTCGTCGCGACTGCAATGTCTTCTTTTTATTTCTTCGCAACTGCAATGTCTTCTCTTCTTCGCAACTGTAATGTCTTCTTTTTTTTTCTTTGCAACCTCAATGTCATTTTTTTCTTCAACAATAAAGACGCGAAGCCAAAAGATCTGGCATCACGTTTGGCTTTTACAAAAAGAGCACATGTTCTGCTTGTTTTTCGTCTATTTCGCTCAACGTAAACGCTCGCATTTTTCAGCATGAAATAAATGATAAGACAATGCAACGTCCTTTTAAAAAAAATTAAACTTAACTTAAAGCTAAGTCCTTTTTCTCTGCTCAAATTTACACCACACACAAAAAACTTGTTTAAATTATGTCAATGGCCTACTCCTACTTGTTCCAACACGCTCTTAACATATGCTAGCAACATCGTCATTTCATTAACATCCACTTTTGAGGCTATGCATGCATCTTTCTCAATGTTTCAGGGTGGGTGGGTGGGGGAGAGGAAATAACACAGTCCTTATTTGGAGGGAGGTGGGGGCGGAGGGGGGAGGGAAGGTAGATGTTGACAGGGAGAGAGAGGAATTGGTTGGGGGGGAGGGTTATAAATATATTTACCCCCCCCCCCCCAAAATACCCAACCCCAAACATAATTTCAGTTTCCAGATTGTTCACAGCTTTAGATCAAGACGAGAACGTATTCTCCCAAAATTTCTCTTGCACTAAAATTCACGCCAAGGAATAATGATTTCCTATCATGATTCCAGAATTTTAAACCTGGTACGACCTAACTCTTGGTACCTACTGCGTCCGTGATGACATCCGTTAACAGAATGCTGTTAATAATAATAATAATGATAATAATCATAATAAATGGAACTTAAACAGCGCTATATCTTGCAAAGACTAATCAAAGCGCATGCATTCAACCTAATCTTACACAGTCGCGACAACCAATGACAAATAAAACACAACCATATACGATTCGCAACAACAAGTATTGGAAAACCAAACAAAACAAAAACACCCACTGGTTTGTTTGGAGTTGTTGGTGTTCTTGTTGGTTGTTGTTGTTGTTGGGTTTTTTCGGGGGGTGGGGGTGGAGGGGGGGGGGGCTTTACAACATCATCGTTAAGGCCTGAAGCAAACAAACAACAACAACAACAACAAAATACAAACCAACCAAAAACCCAACAATTAACTTTGTCTTCAATGAAGAAGCTGTTCGATTGTTATCCCAACTAGCACGAGGGACTACATCTTTTGTCCAACAACATAACGACAACAACCTTTTGCCTTTTTTTTTTACTTGGTTTTGGGGGAGGGAAGGGGGTGGGGGATGGTTGAGTTGTTCATCTTCCTAACGCATAAAGACAAAGTTCTTGCTTACCTGCAAGATGCGAATGTCTCCACTCTTCACGCAGCTGGAAGGAGACGAAAAAGGAAGAATACTGCTGCAATCTTCATCCTTCTCTCCTTCCTCAAACCCGCCCGCCACAGTCAGCCTTGAAGCAGCAAAATGTCGGCTGAATGTCGTCTGCTTGGGAGAGGAACGAGCAGCGGAGCGAAAGAGAGAGAGTGTGAGAAAAAGAGAGAGAGAGACAGAGACAGAGAGAGAGAGACAGACAGAGAAGCAGACGACTGGCTGATCGTTCGTTGGCTGTAGTGCAGAGAAAAGAAGAAAGATAGATAGATAGAGAGAGGAGAAGAGAGAGAGATGAAGAAGAGAGAGAGGAGAGAGAAAGAGAGAGTAGGAGGAGAGGGTAGTAAGTACGTAGAGAGACCTTCAAAGCTCGAGGGATCCGAGTGCGCAATGCGCGATGGATAGCAAGCACGCGAGCTCGGAGAGGAAAAATCGACAGATTTGCATAATGGTCTTTTGGCAGAGGTGGGGTGGGAGAGAGGAGGGGGGTGGGGGGAGGTGGGGGGGGGGGGTGGGGAGGGTAGAAAGCGCAGAAGAGATAAGGAGAAGGAGGAGTGGAACGGGTACGAGGAGGGGAGGGTGAGGAGGTAGTTGTGGTAGGGGAAGAGGGAGGGAGGAGGGAGGAGGAAGGAGAGAGGGGATTGAGGTTGGAGAGAAGGGGGGTGGAGGGGGGGGGGGGGGGGGGGGGGGGGGGGGGGGGGGGGGGGGGGGGGGGGGGGGGTGGAGGAGAGGGGAGGAGGGGGAGAAGGAGAAGGAGGAGGAGGAGTGTTTCTTATCTGCCACAATGGTCATTATGCACCCAGGCCGATTTCTGCCTAAAACGTCAAACCGCCCCCACCCCTCCCCCCCTCCCCCCCCACCCCCACCCAATTCCCCACTCCCCCCCCTCCCTCCCCCCTCCCTCCGCAAACCCCCCCCCCCCCCCCCGCCCCAACCCTACCCATCATCCTCCCCACCATGCACCCCAGTCTTACCCTGGCCCTCCTCCCCCTTCCTCCAACATCATCACCCCCCTACCACCACCACCACCATAACCTCCCACTCCCTCTCTTTACACCATCACACCGTCACTCCTCACCCCCCCCCCCCCCCACCCCCCACATACCCTTACCTCCTCTGCACGAACACACACTCTCACTCTCTCTCTCTCACTCTCTCTCTCTCACTCTCTCTCTCTCTCACTCTCACTTTCTCTCTCTCTTTCTCTCTCTCACTCTCTCTCTTCTTCTCTCTCCACTCTCTCTCTCTCTCTCACTCTCTCTTTCTCTCTCTCACTCCTCTCTTTCCTCTCTCTCACTCTCTCTCTCACTCTCTCTCTTCTCACCTCTCTCTCTCTCTCACTTTCTCTCTCATTCTCTCTCTCTCTCTCTTTCTCTCACTCTCTCTTTCTCTCTCTCACTCTCTCTCACTCAGTCTCTCTCTCTCTCTTTCTCTCTCTCTCACTTTCTCTCACTCACTCTCTCTCTCTCTCACTCTCTTTCTCTCTCTCTTCTCTGTCTCTCCCTCTCTCTCTCTCTCTTCATCTCTCTTCTCTCCTCTCTCTTTCCTCTCTCCTCTCTCTCTCTGTCTCTCTCTCTCTCTTATCTGATGTATCAACATAATCCGGAGAACAGAACAG
>CM054137.1:84584682-84602182 GCA_028751875.1 Rapana venosa | reverse complement strand
TTTCGGTTTCTGTCTGTCTGTCTCTCTGTGTCTCCGTCTGTCTGTCTGTCTGTCTGTCTGTATCTCTCTCTCTCTCTCTCTCTCTCTCTTCTCTCTCTCTCTCTCTGTCTGTCTATCTCTCTCTATCTATCTGTCTGTCTATCTTTCTGTCTATCTATCTATCTATCTGTCTGTCTTGTCTATCTATTTATCAATCTGTCTATCTGTCGATCTGTCTATCTATCTATCTATCTATCTGTCTGTCTATCTATCTATTTATCAACCTGTCTATCTGTTATCTATCTATCTATCTATCTATCTATCTGTCTGTCTGTCTGTCTATCTATCTATTTATCAATCTGTCTATCTGTCTATCTATCTATCTGTCTATCTTCTGTCTGTCTGTCTATCTATCTATTTATCAATCTGTCTATCTGTCTATCTATCTATCTGTCTATCTATCTGTCTGTCTGTCTATCTATCTATTTATCAATCTGTCTATCAATCTCTTGATCCTTCTTGCTCTCTCTCTCTCTCTCATAATTGTGTCATTTTTTAATATCTCTGTGTGTTCCTTAATATTCTTTTCACACACACATACGCACACACACACACATTCACACTCACCCCCCCCCCCCCCCCGCCACCCCCCTCCGCGCGCGCGCCACACACACACACACCCCCTCCCACGCCAGCCCCCTCTCCACCACCACACCACTCCACAAACGCACACAGAAAAGAGACAGACAAACAAAACACACACACACACACAACACCACACACACACACAACACACACACCCCCACACACACACACACACACCACCACCACCACAACACACACAATCTCAATCAATATCTAAACCTCCCAAAATTCACACCCTACCTCCCCCCCCACCCCCTGCGCACACACACATCCCCAACCACCCACCCACCCACATCAACATCCCACACCCTCACCCCCACCCCACCCCAACCCTACCACCACCCTACCCCTACTTTTTCTTTCTTTTTCTCTCTTCCTTCTTCTTCCCCCCTTTTCTTCTTTTCTTCCCTCTTTTTTTTTGGTGTTTTTTTTTTTGAAGGGGGGGGGGTGGGGGGGTGGTACAGATGATTTTAATTTCAGGCAAGCCATTTCCATTCCTGTATCCTGGCAGACAGACAGTGAAGTTGTCACGAAGCGTGCTAGACGCAAGGGAGAGAACTGATGTTCATCATCATCATCATCGTCGTCGTCGTCGTCGTCGTCGCCGTCATCATCATCATCATCAGCAGCAGCAGCAGCAGCAGAAGCAGCAGCAGCAGCTTTGTGGATGAGACTATAAACCGAGGCCCCGTGTGCGAACGCACGCAAGAACATCCTGCGCACACGTTAAATCCTGTTCCGCTTTTCGTAAGAGTAGTCCATTGTGTGCTGGTGGGAACGGATGACAGAACTGACAAAACCGTATACACACAGGGTCTGGATGTAAAATAATTATTTTTAAAAAAAGTAAGCACATAAAAGTGCTTATTCCGTGATCCTCGATGTAAAAGAATAAAATGTAAAAGAATAAAATAAAATAAATGGATAAATATAAGTCTTTACATACTTTTTTTCACCTTCCCTTGCCCTCAAAACCAATTGTCATAAACAAAACGCAACCACTAATGTGATCAGTTCAAATCAAATAAATTCAGATCAATTCATATCAATATGCTTTTATTTCGAGAATAATAACTAAGCACTCATTTGCTTATTTTACATCCAGTCCCCGCCCTTATCAGGTATAACAGCTTCACTCTTCATCTTCACCTATCCTGATATCCCATGGATTGTGGGAGCACCACTGAACATTTTTCAACCAGCTTCCTCCACTCTCTGCGGTTGATTCTTACACATCATGATTGGAGAAAAAAATCCAACACCACCAATCAAAAAAAAAAACCCTGACAAAAAAACAACACTAACAATAACAAAACAAAATTAAGAACAAACAAAAAAGCAACAACAAACTAACAAGCCGTAAAATAAACTCAGAGAGACAGTGACAATGACAATGACAATGACACATTCTTTACATTTCGAGGATAATGAATAAGCACCCAAGTGCTTTTTTTTTTTACATCCAGTCTCCGGCCTTAGGGATACATCTTGATGATAAAACAGAGAGAGAGAGAGGAAGAGAGAGAGACGAGTTGAGAGAGAGAGAGAATGAGAGAGAGAGAGAACAGAGAGAGAGAGAGACACACAGAGGAGAGAGAGAACAGAGAGAGAGAGGGCGAAGAGAGAGAGACGAGAGAGAGAGAGGGAGAGAGAGAGAGAGGGGAGGAGAGAGAGAGAGAGAGAGAGAGAGAGAGAGAGAGAGAGAGAGAGTTAAAAAAAAAAAAAGACAGGGAAAGAAAGAACGAGAGACAAACCGTTTCTGATTCCTCGCGATGAAGATGCACCAAAGGGAGGTGACTCCACATTCAAGGGCAAATTACCCAGACTGTTTACTTCACTTCAGGGTGGGGACAGATAAGGGGAAGTGACTTGTGTAACGAGCGAAAATAAACTGGAGAATGCCTGGTTTGCAAGGGAACGTCTCATTTTTATTTTTATTTTAATTTTATTTTATACCACTTTAAGTCACGGCAGATTTCTCTGCGTGAAATTCGGGCTGCTCTCTTTTCTCTCTCTCTCTCTCTTCTCTTCTCTCTCTCTCTCTCTCTCTCTCTCTCTCTCTCTCTCTCTCTCCCGGGAGAGCGCGTCGCCACAAAAGTAGCGCCACCCTTTTTTTTTCCCTGTCTGCAACTGTATTTGTTTCCCTCTCAGAGTGTCTTTTTTTCCTACAGCAGTTTTGCCAGGGACAACTCTCTTGTTGCCGTGGGTTCTTTTACGTGCGCTAGATAATTATGTGTGACACACGGGACCTCGGGTTTATCCTCTCATTTGAAAGACTAGCACCCAGGACACCACTCATGGTTTAATGGAAGTTTCGGGTCCAAACAAGATTCAAACAACCGCACACTTCGGACCCGGACTTGTGACTTTCTAGGCAGGCGCGATACGGCTCCACTTTCAAATGTTGACCTCTTTTAATAAGACATTGGCACCCAAAGAAACTTTTACAAAATGGCGTGGACGACTTCGTAAGATATTTGTACCACAACCAGCTATTTCCTGACACTTCCATCCGATAATTGAATGCTACGTGTGAAAAGATCATCAGTACATCAGTACCTGTGCCACAAAGAATAAACTATAAGATCAGTACTCTGTTACAAATGTCTCCACAAAACAGCACCCTCCTACCTCTGTGAATGTCTCCACCTGTACACCCCTTCTCGTTCCCTTCGCTCTGCTGCAGATTTCTTGTGCTTACAAACACCTAGATTCAACCAGTCCACTGTTGGCTGTCGCTCTTTCTCTGTTTCTAGTCCATCCATTTGGAATGGCCTCCCTATCTCTCTTCGCCAAAGACCTTCTTGTGACACTTTTAAATCTGGCCTCAAGACATATTTGTTTCAAACCTAAGAATTTTCTATCCTGTTTCATTTCATAGCTATCCCTGCTTTTCAACAGCCTAAAGTTCTATCACCCTGCCAAAGTGTATGACGTGTGTGTGTGTGTGTGTGTGTGTGCATTTGGACTTGTTAGAACTATTACTTGCTATTGGTTGCATGACTGTGTAAGAATGAGTTGAGTGCAAGCACTTTGATTTGTCTGTGCAAGATACAGCGCTATATAAATTCCATTTATTATTATTAGTATAGTAGTAGTAGTAGTAGTGTAGTTAGTAGTAGTAGTAGTAGTAGTAGATCTAGTAGTATAGTAGTAGTAGTAGAATCTAGTAGTAGTAGTAGTAGTAGTGTAGTAGTATAGTAGTGAGTAGTAGTAGTAGTAGTGGTTGTAGTAGTAGTAGTAGTAGTAGTGGTAGTAGTAGTAGGGAGTTAGTGGTAGTAGTAGTAGTGGTAGTAGTAGTAGTATGTAGTAGTAGTAGTGTAGTAGTAGTAGTAGTAGTATAGTAGTAGTAGTAGGTAGTGTGTAGTAGTAGTAGTAGTAGTAGTAGTGGTAGTAGTAGATAGAGTAGTATAGTAGATAGTAGTGGTAGTGTAGTAGTGATAGTAGTAGTAGTAGTAGATAGTGAGTAGTAGTGTAGTAGTAGTAGAGTAGTAGTAGAAGTAATAGTAAGTTAGTAGTAGTAGTAGTAGTAGTATAGTAGTGTGTAGTAGTGTAGTAGTAGTAGTATAGTGAGTAAGTAGTAGTAGTGGTAGTAGTAGTAGTAGTAGTTAGTAGTAGTAGTAGGTAGTAGGTAGTAGTAGTAGTAGTAGTAGTTAGTGGTAGTATGTAGTAGTAGTATGTATATAGTATGTAGTTAGTAGTAGTAGTAGTGTAGTAGATGTAGTAGTAGTATGTAGTAGTAGATAGTGGTAGTAGTAGTAGTATAGTAGTTAGTGTATGTAGTGAGTAGTAGTAGTATAGGTAGTAGTTAGTGTGTATAGTAGTAGTAGTAGTAGTGGTAGTAGTAGTAGTGTAGTTTGTAGTAGTAGTAGTAGTAGTGGTAGTGTAGTAGTAGGTAGTGAGTAGTAGTAGTGTGGTGGTAGTAGTGTAGTAGTAGTAGTAGTAGTGGTAGTAAGTAGTAGTAGTAGTAGTAAGTGTGTAGTAGTGTAGGTAGTAGTGTGTAGTAGTAGTAGTAGTAGTGGTAAGTAGTAGTAGTAGTGGTAGTAGTAGTAGTAGTAGATAGTAGTAGTAGAGTGCATAGTTAGTAGTAGGTGTAGTAGTAGTGTAGTAGTATAGTAGTGTGTAGTAGTAGTAGGTTAGTAGTAGTATAGTAGTAGTAGTTAGTAGTAGTAATGTAGTAGTAGTAGTAGTGTAGTAGTAGTAGTAGTATGTAAGTAGTAGTAGTTAGAGTAGTAGTAGTTAGATAAGTAGTAGTAGTAGTAGAGAGTAGTATAGTAAGTAGAGTAGTAGTAGTAGTAGTAGTAGTAGTAGTAGTAGTAGTATTTGGTAGCAGGGGTTTAGTAGTAGCAGTAGTAGTATAGTAGTAGTAGTAGTAGTAGTAGTAGTGGTAGCAGTAAGTATAGTAGTAGTATGTGGTAGTAGTGGTAGCAGTAGTAGTAGTAGTAGAAGTAGTAGTAGTGGTAGTAGTAGTAGTAGTAGTAGTGGTAGTAGTAGTAGTAGTAGTAGTTGTAGTAGTAGTAGTAGTAGTATGTGTAGTTGTATGTAGTAGGTGGTAGTAGTTGTAGTAGTATAGTAGTAGTTGTAGTAGTAGTAGTGGTAGTAGTTAGTGTAGTAGTAGTAGTAGTAGTAGTAGTAGTGTAGTATAGTAGTAGTAGTAGTAGTAGTAGTAGTAGTAGTGGTGGTAGTAGTAGTAGTAGTAGTAGTAGTAGTGGTAGTAGTAGTAGTAGTAGTAGTAGTAGTAGTAGTAGTAGTAGTAGTAGTTGTAGTAGTAGTAGTAGTACAGAATAGAGACCACCTCAGTGGGAATACAGCTACCTTAATGAAGGGTTAAAAACTGTCCAACGTGTAATTGCGCACCCGTGGTGAACTTCACAGCTTAGCTGAGAAACAATAAACAGGAAAATATAAAAGATAAGCAGATACTGGAATAAATCTCCATAAATTAATGTCAAGCTGTTTCATTATTTGCACTGGAACTCTTGACAAATTTATGAACAACCTGATCAGATATTTGCGTCGTAATGATTGGCAATACCTGAACAATTTGATCGCACATTTGTGTAATAATAATCGTCCACGATATGCCAACAATTTGGTTACAAAGTTGTGCTATAATTCTTCTCGACAATGTGTCTGACCATTTGGTCAGAAATGTGTACAGTAATGCTCAACAGTCTGCCACAAATTTGATCACAGATTTCCATAATGGTTTTCCACATCATGTGACCGCAAGTTCATCCAATATTTGCACAAAATTTTCCAAAACCAGACGTCAGCAGTGCAATTACACATGTTCACCCCCCCCCCCAAAAAAAACAACAAAAAAACCCTCCCAAAATGAGGAAAATGTTGTAAGACATTTGCCCTTGAGTTGTGTCCACAATTTGTATCACACCCTTGCACAAAAGCTCATTGAAATAGCTGTCAATATTTTTATCACACATTTAGCAAAAATTATCCCCCAAGGATTTTATTCCATATTTGTCCACACAAATGACGTGAACTGTTTTATTAACCATTCCTAGAAACTAGCTTAAAAATGCATGGCGACAATCTCTTGAGAGAATTGCACAAACATTCTTCCCTAACATGTCCACAATTTCTTTAGAAAATTTCCCCCAAAGAATAATGTGTACAATGTCATCAGGCCATTACACCAAACATCTTATCAATGCACGAACAATTTCATCACACATATGCATTCCTTTTACCCACCTAAACATCCACAGTTTCATCAAACATTTACAGAAGAGGCCTCCACAAAATATCAAAAATATGGTCACCTCACCTCACTTCACTCATTTCCTTACTAAAGAAAGGGTTTTAGGGCTGGCATATTTCCCAAGGGAAACTGTCCCGTAAGGAGCGGCGGTGTGAATTACCCATAGATAGCAACAGGGTCTATGAAAGACGGAGACATTATACCACATAAGGAAGGTGACTGATTAAGGGCTTGCCAACATGGCGTCCTTCCTTTTGATTTCGTCAGCAGTGAGGGAATTATGGGATAGTAAGGAATGACGTATTGGTTGCTGAAAGGAGGGAAGGGGGGGGGGGGGGGGGGGTCGAGGTGGAGGAGGAGAAATGGAAGGAGGAAGAACAGATGGAAACAATGGGAGGAGAAGAAGGATGTGGAGGGAAAAGGAGAAGGAGAAAAGGAAGAAGAAAGAAGAAGAAGAAGAAGAAGAAGAAGAAGATGGTGGTGGTGGTGGTGGTGGTGGTGGGAGGTTATGGAAGACTGATAGTTTGAGATGAGAAAGAAGGAAAGAAGAGAGCCGTAGCTCAAAAGACAGACAAACCAACACACACACACACACACACACACACACACACACACACACACACACACACACACACACACACACAGACTGAATGGATGACAAAGCTGACAAAACTGTATACACACGGGGACTGGAGGTTTTTTTTTAAAAAAAAGCACATTAGCGCTTATTCCAGTATCCTCGAAATAAAAGAAAAAATAGATTAAAACAAATAATAAAATGATTTTTAAAAATATTAAAAACCCAACAAACATATGATCACAGATTCCTTACTCTGAATTTCTTTATGACAGATATCGTTTTATTATCTACCTCTTTGCAACATATAGGGAACGGGGAGGGGACGGGATAGCCTAGTGGTTAGAACATTGCGTTTGCAATCTGAATACCCGGGTTCGATTCCCGTCCAAGGGGATATTTTCCTCTGGAGTTAACATCAGCGCTGACTCCACTCTCCCCAAAAGTCCTTCAGATGAGACTATAAACCGAGGTCCCGTGTGCGAACTCACGCAGAACATCTTGCGCACACGTTAAATCCTGTTCCGCTTTTCGTAAGATCAGGCCATTGTGTGCCGGTGGGAACAGATGAGAAAAATTTACAAAACCGCATACACTCGGGGACTGGATGTAAAAAAAAGCACATAAATGCTTATTCCATTATCCTCGATATAAAAAGAATAAAATAAAAACAAAACAAAAAATAAACCATATAAGCAAGGGTTAGAAAGCAAGAGCCGCCGAGAAGGTGTTATGTATTATTACTACGATTTCCCTGGGAAAATAATATCAAGGGAACATTGATACACGAATACCACCCCCCCCCTTCCCTTGCCTTTTTGCTAAACCTTCACCATCCCTCCTCTCCTTCAGAGTCCATACACGAGGGAGGAGGTAATGACGTCACGCTAATGACGGCAAAGTGACGTCATTTACATAATGACGCTTAACAACTCTCGCCCTGCCGCCAAAAAAAAAAAGAAGTTCTTTTTATGCAAATTTGAGCTGCTGCATTCATGTAACACTGAGCGGAGTTGGCATGAGACAAAGAGAGAGAGGGAGAAAGAGAGGAGGGGGGGGGGGGGGGGGGAGAGGGAGGGAGAGAGAGAGAGAGAGTGGGGGGAGAGGGGGGGTTAGAGAGGCGGAGACAGATACAGACACATGTATATCGATAAAGAGATAGAGAGAAAAAGAGATAGATGCTGACAGACAGACAGACAGACAGACACCCACACATCAGAGAGAGACAGACAGATATATCGATAGAGAGATAGAAAAAGAGATAGATGCAGACAGACAGACAGACACCCACACATCAGAGAGAGAGAGAGAGATACAGACAGACAGACAGAAACCCACCCACACATCAGAGAGACAGACAGACAGACAGATATATCGATAGAGAGATAGAGAGAAAAAGAGATAGATGCAGACAGACAGACACCCACACATCAGAGAGACAGACAGACAGACAGACAGACACCAACACATCACGAGCGAGAGGAGAGAGAGAGAGAGAGAGAGAGAGAGAGAGAGAGAGAGAGAGAGAGAGAGAGAGAGAGAGAGAGAGAGAGAGAAGGAAAGAGAGAGAGAAGGAGAAAGAGAGAGAAGGAGAGAGAGAGAGCAAAGGAAAGAGAGAGATTGGGAAAAAGAGAGAGGAGAAGGAGAGAGAGAGAGAGAGAAGTAGAACACTGAACACTGAAAGTAATTTATTGCCATTAGCAATACAGTCATTTTGGCAATGAGCACAGTATGAACACAATTTAAACAATATGCTTTTTGCAACAAGAAAATAATGAAAACCGAGAGAGGAAAGGGCATCTCCAATAACTATATTCAAATGACTGCATTAATTGTTATCATACATTCATTGTTATCACAAGCTTGCACACACACACACACACACACACACACACACACACACACACACCAGTGTTATATTACCTACAAATTAACAACAGTATAGGACAAATCGACCACCCGACCCTCACATTCAAATAAGGCAATTTAGCCAATAGAAATCGTATTCTACAAATATGGAAAACAAAATAGTGTTACATTGAAAATGTATATCAATTAACTGCAGTTTTCTTTTTTCTGCTGTCCCAAGCAAAGGAGATAAATTTTGCAAGTCATTTTAGAAATTCTTCATCTTCGATCAAGAGAATGCTAACTATATCTCTAATTCTTGAGATTTCTTCATTAAATATGAAGCATTTCTGGCGGATGTCATCGTAGGAATTACAATCAAACAAAAATATGCATTTCATCTTCAGTCTGCGCGCCACACATGGAGCATGGAGACTGTGCAGATTTGTCAGTGGAAAACCATGTTTTGCAGGCATTTAGGCCTAAAGTTCTTAATCTGAATCGAGCAAGATTACTCCTATGCCATTTCTGTGTTACAACTGTAACATACTTTTCTGTTTGAAAAACACGTTTAAAGGAAGAGTACCAGTTATGCTTTCCTGATTCTTCTATACAAGCATGCCAGTCTTGTTTGTAGGAAGCTATCATTCTGTCTTTAAATTCCTACAAAAATCCTTGCTCAAATCCAACTCCCTAGCACTTTTTCTTCTTTCTTTCTTTCATCTGCCGCTGGTGCCCTTCGGCGTCGCGGGGAGACACACGTCTGTCTGCAGCAAGGCGGGAGGCTTGATGTAGTGACAGGTCATGGGCTCGCAGGGTGTCAGCCACGGAGTCGCTCCATCGTCTCCTTGGTCTACCTCTGGCTTTCCAGCCATTGTGTTTGGTGGTGTATGCCCGTAGGGCTGGTTGGTTGGGCGGCATTCTAGTGAGGTGACCAAACCACCTGATCCTTTGTTGTTCGATATGGTGGAGAATTGATATTAGTCCGACCATGTCTCTGATCACCTCATTCTTGATCTTGTCGCGTCTGGTCTTGTTGACAGCTTTTCTCAGGCAGCGCATTTCACATGTGACCAATTTTCTCTCTAAGGCTTTTGTTAGGGCCCATGTCTGATACTGGTATGTGAGTGTTGGAACAAAGATGGCGTTGATGAGTTTTGCCTTGGTTCTCATTGGGATGCTGGAATGTTTTAGAAGGGGGCGAGTTGGTAACTGACTACGTTCGCTTTCTGGCATCTTGTTTCTATCTCTCTATCCAATTTTCCATCTTCAGTGAAGAGGCTGCCAAGGTGTTAAATTCTTTGGTCTGTTTCAGCTGGGTGCCGTTGATGTTGATGTCCAGCTTTCCTGGATTTCTGCTGACAGACATAACTTCTGTTTTGGTGGTACTGATCTTCATGTCATACCTCTCGCAGCTTGTGTTGAGTTGGTCTGTGTGTTTTTGAAGAGCTGCTTTGTTCTGATTCATCAAGGACTGGTCGTCAGCAAATAATAGTTCGTTCAGGGCCTCAAGATCTGGGTTGGCTTCCTTTGTAATCTGGTCCATGTAGATCACGAAGAGAAGGGGAGAGAGTACGCAGCCTTGCCTGACCCCTGATGTAACCGGGAACCAGTCGGATGTTCCACTGGCTGTTTGGACTGTGCTCATAATGTTGGCATAGATTGCTCTGATGTTATCAAGCAACTGCCCCTTCACGTCGTACTGCTCCAGGATCTTCCAGAGCTTGTCTCTGTTGACTCGGTCGAAAGCTTTTTCTTGATCAACGAATACTGTATGCAGGTCTTGGTTGTATTCGATGGCTCTTTCACAAAGCTGTTTTGCAGGCATTTAGGCCTAAAGTTCCTGGCACATCCACACAATACCAAATCCATGCGTTGTTAGTAATTGCTTAACAAAAATTGCCCAGTTCTGTTTCCCTGTTTCTAGTTGGATCAACAGCATCTCATACGCTTGTCTGAACAATTTTGACATAGGAAGTTGTGGTAATTTTAACCAATACTTAATACACTTTACTTGTGATCTTATAAATAGAGGGTAGCGGCCAGTTTCACCATACAACGTTTTGTTAGACGAGTGTAATGGCACTGAAAGGAATCGTTTCATTGCATAGGTGTGCACTTTTTCCATCCCATTATTAATAAATAATCCCCAAATATCTGCTCCATACATTAACATAGGCTCGATTTGAGAATCAAAAAGCTTCCAGAAAATTGAAAAATCAGTGCAGTTTAGTTTCCTTAAAGACTTTAGAATTTCCATAGTTCCCCTTTTCCCTTTTGGCAACTTTCACTTCATGCATTTTTGAAACTTAGTTTTGTTGTAAAGGTAAGGCCTAGATATTTATACAAGTTTGTTACTTTAATTTCAGTATTACCATAAAACCACTTCTCTCTCACTGAAAGATGACCTCCCTTTCGAAAAACCATTACATTCGTATTTTCTAAGTTGACAGACAGATTCAACCTATCAGCTTCATATTTTAAAGAATTTAACTGGTTTTGCAGCCCTGAAATAGTATTTAACACCAGTATAATGTCATCTGCGAATAGTAACAGGAATACTTCTACACCTCCTGGGATTAATTGTATGCCATGTCTTCCTTTTTTTGTTAATTCTATAGCTAACTCATTAATAAAGAACGAGAACAGCAGGGAACTAAGAAGACACCCTTGTTTAACTCCCCTGGGACATTCAAAAACATTTGAATACATATACTTGTCACGCACACATGCTATCACAGACTCGTACACACCTTTCAGGGCCTTACACATTTTGCCATTTACTCCATTATAGCGTAATATATTCCACAGGACATTTCTATCAACCTAGTCAAACGCTTTGGGAAAGTCGACAATTGCAACATATACTTTTGTATTTTTATGAAGATATTTTTTGACTAAAGCATATAATGTAAAAATGTGATCTATTGTACTATAACCCGATCTAAATCCTGCTTGTTTTTCTATTATCTTTTCTTCCTTCTCTGCCCATTTTGTAAGCCGTCTATTCGGTAAATGTGTATAAACTTTATCTATAATACTTGTTAGTGCAATGCCTCAATAATTATCTGGGTTATTAACATCTCCCTTTTTATGTATAGGAATGAAGGAGAAAGAGAGAGTGAGAGGGAAAAGAGAGAAGGAAAGAGGGAAAGAGAAGTAAAGAGAGAGAGAAGGAGAGAGAGAGGAGAGAAAGAGAGAGAGAGAGAGAGAGAGAGAGAGAGAGAGAGAGAGAGAGAGAGAGAGAGAGAGAGAGAAGGAAAGAGGGAGAAGGAGAGAGAGAGAGAGACAAAAGGAAGAGAGATAGAGAGAGAGAGAGAAAAGGAAAGAGAGAGAGAAGGAGAGAGAGGAGAGAGAGAGAGGAAGAGAGAGAGAAAAGGAAAGAGAGAGAGAGAGAGAGAGAGAGAGAGAGAGAGAGAGAGAGAGAGAGAGAGAGAGAGAAAAGGATAAGAGAGAGAGAATGAGAGAGAGAGAAGGAGAGAGAGAGAGAAGGAAAGAAAGAGAGAGAGAAGAAGAAAGAGAAGGAAAAGAGAGAGAGAGAGAGAGAGAGAGAAGAGAGAGAGAGAGAGAGAGAGAGAGAGAGAGAAGGAGAGATAGAGAAGGAGAGAGGGAGAGAGAGAGAGAGGAGAGAGTGAGAGAGAAGGAGAGAGAGAGAAGGAGAGAGAGGGGGGGAGGACAGAGAGAGAGAAAGAAAGAGAGAGAGAGAGAGAGAGAGAGAGAGAGAGAGAGAGAAGGAGAGAGAGAGAGAACAGGAAAGAGAGAGAGAAGGAAATAGAGAGAGAAGGAAAGAGAGACAGACAAACAGGGAGACAGACAGAGAGAGAGAGAGAGAGAGAGAGAGAGAGAGAGAGAGAGAGAGAGAGAGAGAGAGAAGGAAAGAGAGAGAGAGAGACAGACAGACTGACAGACATAGGCACATATTAACACACACAATGTATTATCAATGTACCATCTATAGAAAAGTTTGACTTAAACTTTGACTTTCACACACACACACAAACACACCCGCACGCACACACGCACATACACCACGCCTGTACGCACGCATACACATGCACGCATGCGCGCACGCACGCACACACACACACACACACACACACATGCGCGCGCGCGCGGGACGGGATAGCCTGGTGGTTAGAGTAATGCGCATTGCGCTTGTGATCTGCTGACCCGGGTTCTAATCTCGTTCAACAGGATTTTTTCCCCTGGAGTTAACATCAGTGCTGACTCCACTCTCCCCAAAAGTCCTTTGGAGGAGACTATAAACCGAGGTCCCGTGTGTGAACGCACGCAGAACATCTTGCGCACACGTTAAAACCCGTTCCGTTTTCGGGAGAGTAGGCCTTTGTGTGCCAGTGGGAACGGATGACAAAATTGACAATATTGCATACACACAGGGACTGGATGAAAAAAAGCACATGAGTGCTTATTCCATTATCCTCGAAATAAAAGAATTAGAAGAAAAACAATACACGCACGCACGCACAAACACACACACACACACACACACACAAACACACACACACATGTTGTTTTTTTCTCGTCTAATATCACTGAGAGTAAACAGACGTAAAATCGAAGACAACAACAACAACAACACACACAAAACCACGCACATACACACACACACACCACCACCACCACACCATACACATAACACCGTACAACACACACCCCAAACACCACACCACACACACCATACAACACAACACACCACACCACACACCATACAAACACACACCACACCATACACACACACCATACAACCACACACACCACACCACACACACACAACACCAACAACACACCACCACACCATACACACACACACACCTTACAACAACAACATTACACACACACCACAACACACAACATCATACAACACACACCACACACACACACACACACACACACACACACACACACACAAACACACACACACACACACACACAAACACACACACACACACACACCATACAACACACACCACACACGCACGCAACGCACATACACACACACACACACCATACAACACACACACACATCATACAACACACAACAACACACACACACACCAAACACACACACAACACTTACAACCATACAACACAACACACCACACACAAAGCGCGCACGCACGTACATACACACACTCACACACACACACCAAACCACATAAAACACACACACATCACACCACACCACACACACACACACACCATACAACACAACACACACACACAACACACACACCATACAACACAACACACACACACACACACACACAAACACAAACACACACACACTTACACTCACACAAAGAACCAAACCCACCCACAACGCAACTTCAGTGGCTTCTGATGCAAGAAGGCATCCACTACAAAGTTGTTGTTTTTTGTCCATGGAGAGAGAAGAACAACATCCCTTCCTGCTTCTCCTGGTATGCTTGGGGGCCTCCTAAATCTAGATCTGAAAAACATCTTACCTGCCTTCCCAGTCCGTAGCTTGCAGCAAACTCTTAAAGACATTCCATTAATGAAAGAAATTGTATTGTCATTAAGCCATACTCCTATGTTCAGACTCCTCTGATATAAGGATAGCTTCAAGTTATATGAATTGGAAAGCTGGTATTTTTGCTGTTTGATGTTTCTGGGGTTGGTTATTGTTGTTGTTTTTTTTTTGTTTTTTTTTTGGTTGTTGTTGGGTTTTTTCTTTGTTTTTTTGTTTTTGTTTTTCCAGAATTCTTGTTTATGCTTTTTCATAATAGTTGTTTATTACGATTGATTAGTTATATGCATACCCCTCCCCCCCTACACACACACACACAAGCACGTGCGCGTGCGCACGCACACACACGCACACGCGCACACACGCACACACACACATACACACACTTTCCTGTCTGATATCACTATTTAGTGGAAGGACGTTAAACTGAAGAACTACTACTACTTGGGGGCCTCCTCTCTCTGTGGGAATACCAGGGGAACCTGTCAGTCTAAACAGCACCCACACCTTCTCTCTGGAAATTCTGTGCTAGGAATTCCCTCTTTTCTATCCCCTCTCTTGGTTTGTTTCTGCCTTGTTCCGTTTCTTCCTCCACCTTCTTCGTCTATTTTCTTGGTCAGTTTTCCTGCACAGATTTTGCTCTGTGTGTGCGTGTGTGTGTTGTGTGTGTGTGTGGGGTGTGTGTGTGTGTGGTGTGTGTGTGTGTGTGTGTGTGTGTGTGTGTGTGTGTGTGGGGGTTGTGTGTGTTGTGTGTGTGTGTTTTGTGTGTTGTGTGTGTGTGTGGGGGTGTTGTGTGTGTGTGTGTGTGTGTGTGGTACTGTTCAGAATGATTTCAAAGATACCAATTCTCTCCCACACCGGAGTGGGATGCTCTAGTCTTGCTGACGTATTTATTTATCTATTTATTTATTCTTTTATATCGAGGATAATGGAATAAGCACTCGAGTGCTTTTTTACATCTAGTCCCCGTGTGTATTCGGTTTTGTAAATTTTGTCATCTGTTCCCACCGGCACACAATGGCCTACTCTTACGAAAAGCGGAACAGGATTTAACGTGTGCGCAAGATGTTCTGCGTGCGTTCGCACACGGGGCCTCGGTTTATCGTCTCATCCGAAGGACTTTTGGGGAGAGAATGGAGTCGGCACTGATGTGAACTCCAGAGGAAAATATCCCCTTGAACGGGAATCGAACCCGGGTCGTCAGTTTGCGAGCGCAATGTTCTGACCACTAGGCTACCCCGTTGCCCGCTCAGTGGCTATCTGCGCGTTCGATGAAGAAGAAGATCGGGGAAGAGGGCTGGCCCAGTGGTTACACCATCTCACTCCTGATGCTGACAGTCCAAGAGACCAGGAGTTCCAATCTCCGCTGAGGCCGGCGTCAGCTCCTGGGAAATCCCCCCCACCCCCCACCCCACCCCAGCCACCCCCCCCCCCCCCCCCCCCCCCTATGTTCATTTTCACTTCATTTTCAATTTACTACTTTAAGTCACGAGATTTCTCTGCTTGAAAGTCGGGATGCTCTCTCTCTCCCCGGGGAGAGCGCGTCGCCACAAGAGCAGCGCCACTTTTTTTGTGTCTGCAACTGTATTTGTTTCCCTGTCAGAGTGGCTTTTTTTCTAAGAATTTTTTTCCTAGGGACAACTCTCTTGTTGCCGTGGGTTCTTTTACGTGCGCTGAATAATTTTGTGTAACACACGGGACCTCGGTTTATCGTCTCGTCCGAAAGACTAGCGCCAAGACCACCACTCATGGTCTAATGGATGGGGGGTTGGGGGGGGGGTGGGGGGGGGGGAGGGGGAAGTTTCGGGCCCAAACGGGATTCGAACCACCGCACACTTCCGACCCGGACTTTTCGCATTCTAGACAGGCGCGTTACCTCTAGACCACCGTGAAGAAAATCCTTCAGATGATATTGTCAACTGAGGGCCCGTGTGTGATGGCAGGCTGAAGAGGATGATGCACTCACGTCAGTCAACACCACCCCATCCACCCTGTGTCTACAAGAAATCCAGCTAAGGACGAAAGATGCCAAACGTGACCAGCATGTGCTGCCGTTAAGCACCTGACAAGTTAGGCCCAGCTCATCCGCTTTGGGTGTGGGAGATTTTTTTCTTTCTACTGGGTGTTTCTGGTGCATGTGATGTCTATGATAATAGATAGATAAGATAGATAGATAGATAATAGATAGATAGATGAGATAGAAGTAGATAGATAGAAGATAGATATTTATAGTGAGGATAGATAGTAAATCGATAACCTAGAGTGAGGGAAGATAATAGATAATAGATAATAATATTATGTGTTGGTTATCGATAACTAGTGTCGACAGGATATATATATAATATATATATAATATATATAGAGAGATGAGATAGAGAGAAGAGAGATAGAGAGAGAGAGATAGAGAGAGAGAGAGAGAAGAGAGAGAGAGACAGAGAGAGAGATCTATATATGTAGGTGTCCCATAACTTATGTTGTCGTAGAGGAGCAAGGCATCAGAGACCTCACTTCTCTAGGGGCCAGCATATTGAGGGCGGCGCCCATCTCCTCTCCCTCGCTGCTTTACCTTCCCTGACCCTAAAGAGGGCAGGTACCCATTTATAGCTGGGTGAACTGGGAGACTGTATTGAAGCCAAGGCGCGCAAACGGTCACCCATCCAAGTGGTAACCACGCTGGATGCTGCTTAACATTGGCTGGGGGAAAGCGAGTGCTCCGACCATTGAGCTATCCTGTCCCCTTATGATATATATACATACACACACACACACACACACACACACACACACACACACACACACACAGACTTGTTTCTTTGGTTTGTGTTGTCTTTGCTCATTACACACCTGTAGTTACTTTTGTTTGAATGTGTATCATGTATACCTCAATACAAGTTGACAGAGTTCTATTACAAAATGTTCTCTCTCTCTCTCTCTCTCTCTCTCTCTCTCTCTCTCTCTCTCTCTCTCTCTCTCTCTCTCTGTTTGCCTGATATTATCAGTTGTGATTATTAAGGATAGTCCCTTCTCAGGGTAAGAGCCGGATGAAAGAAAGTATGTCAATACTTATCTGTACCCTTGGGAATAAAGATTATCAATGAATGAAACAGTCAATCAATTGAGCTCTCTCTCTCTCCTCTGTGTGTGTGTGTGTGTGTGTTGCGTTGGTAAACTAGTAAGAGTGGAAAGAGAATTATTATATAATTGATTTAAGCAATAGCTG
>CM054137.1:84564682-84579682 GCA_028751875.1 Rapana venosa | reverse complement strand
TCATCACAGAATCATTCTAACAATCATCACAGAATCATTCTAACAATCATCACAGAATCATTGTGACAATCATCACAGAACCATTCTAACAATCATCACAGAACCATTCTAACAATCATTACAGAATCATTCTGACAATCATCACAGAATCATTCTAACAATCATCACAGAATCATTCGAACAATCATCACAGAATCATTCTGACAATCATTACAGAATCATTGTCACGCATCCTGGCCGTGTGATTGACAACTAGCCACAAGAGGGAAAATGACAACTTGATGCCACGCCCCTACCCTCCCCCTCCCTTCTTCTCCTCCTCTCTCCCCCCCCCCCCCCTCCCTCCCCCCCCCCTTTTTCCCCCCCCCCCCCCCCCCCCCTCTCCCCCACAACCTCTATTAACCACACCCCCACTGACCAAAAGTCTTGGGCTTTCAGACAAAACGAAAACCAAACAGCAATGCCCACTAATGCCTTCTCTTCGTTATCATACACTGATCCAAATAATAATATAAAATAATAAACAAAAAATAATATAATAATAATAATAACATGAAATTTATAACGCCATATCTTGAAACAAAACAAACATAGCCTTTCGTCATCCCACTCATTCACACACCAGTTCACATAGTTTTTCAATTCAATTATTTAACATTCACCACACACATAAAGTTATCACTTCGGCCAGGGTGGTGGGGTTTTTGTCTGTTGAGGCAGGACACAAATGAATGGAGCAAAGAGGAAATTTTAGTTTGAAATAAATGATCTTGAGCCGATTTAAAATAAGGCTTTTGACGGGGGAGGGAAAGGGAATGGTGCTCCCATTAATTTTATATCGTTTTGGGAGCGAGAAAAGAAGAAGAAAAGAGAGAGAAGAGAGAGAGGAGAGAAGAGAGAGAGAGAGAGGAAATTTATGGAATGAAAAATTTTCATAAAAAATAGAAAAGAGGAGGGGAGGAGAGAGAAGAGTTTGGAATGAACTTTTCATAAACATAGGAGAGGAGAGGGGGGAGAGAGAGAGAGAGAGAGAGAAGAGAGAGAGAGAGAGAGAGAGAGAGAGAGAGAGAGAGAGAATTTCGGAATGAACATTTTCTAAATATATATATAGAGAGAGGATGTGAGAGAGAGAGAGGAGAGAGAGAGAGAGGTGAGAGGAGAGGAAGACGAGATGAGAGATGAGGAGAGATGTGGTTTGAGAGAGAGAGAGAGAGAGCGGAGAGAGAAAAATTATGGATATGAACGTGTTCATAAATAGAGTGAGAGCGAGGAAGGGGGGAGAGAGTGTGTAGAGATTGAGAGAGAGATGAGTTGAGAGAGAGAGGAATTATGGAATGAACATTTTCATAATATATATTATATATTATATATATATATATATATAGAGAGGAGAGAGACGACAGAGAGAGAGAGAGAGAATTATTGATAATGAACTATTATCATTAATTTATAGAGAGAGAGAGGTTGAGAGAGAGAGAGAGAGAGGAGGTTAGAGAGAGGGAGGTGAGAGAGAAGAGAGAGAGAGAGAGAATTATGGAATGAATTTTCATAATATATAGAGAGAGAGGGGAAGAGAGAGAGAGAGAGAGGAGAGAGAGAGAGAGAATTGAGATGAGAGAGGAGAGATGAGAGAGAGAGAATTATGGAATATGCATTAATAGAGAGATGAGGGAGGTCTTCTATTTGGTTAGATATGCTTATAAACCTTAGTCAAATAAAATGAAAAAATATACATTGGGGGAGTGGGGGGAGAGAGGAGAGTGAAAAGATTGAGAATTATGGATATGAAAATTTTCTAAAATAGAGAGAGAGAGGGAGAGAGAGAGGAGATGAGACGAGGGAGAGAGAGAGAGAGGAGATAGAGGACGAAGTGAGAGAGAGAGAGAGAGAGAGAGAGAGAGAATTATGGGATATGAACATTTTCATAAATATATAGGAGTGCGAGAGGAGGGACGAGGGAGAGAGATGAGATGAGAGAGAGATGAGAGAGGATGAGTGAGAGAGAGAGAGAATTATGGAAAGTCATAAATAGAGAGAGAGGAGAAGGAGAGAGAGAGAGTGAAAGATGAGAGATTTTGGAATGACATTTCATAAATAGAGAGAGAGAGGAAGGAGGGGAGAGAGGAGAGTGAGAGAGAGTAGAGAGAGAGAGAGTGAGAGATTATGGATTGAGCATTTTCATAATTATAGAGGAGAGAGAGGAGAGCGAGAGAGATGATGAGAGAGAGGAGAGAGGAATTATGGAATGAATAACATTTTCATTTATATATAGATATATATATATTATATATATAGAGAGAGAGAGAGGAACGCAGAGAGGAGGAAAGAGAATATTTGGAATGAACTATTTTCATAAATATATAGAGAGAGGGGGAGGGAGAGTGAGAGAGAGAGAGAGAGAGAGAGGATGATTGAGAGAGACTGAGACTTTAGAAGAGAGAGAGAGTACTGGGATGAGATGAGGAGGGAGATGAGAGAGAGAGAGAGAGAATTATGGAGATGAAAACATTTTTCATAAAATACATAGTGGAGGTAGGAGGGAGAGAATGAGAGGAGAGGTGAGTAGAGAGTGAGAGAGAGAGAGAGAGAGTGGAGAAGAGAGAGACGAAGAGAGTGAGAGAGAGAGAGGAATTATGGAATGGAACATTTTCAAATATATAAAGAGATGAGGAGAGAGAGAGAGAGAGAGAGAGAGAATTATGGATGAACATTTTCATAAATATTAAATTTATATAGAGAGAGAGGAGGGAGAGAATGAGAGAGAGAGAGAGAGGAGAGAGAGAGGAGAGTGAGAGAGAGAGAGATGTATGAGAGAGAATTATGGAATGAAAACATTTTTCATTAATTATCGAGAGAAGGGGGGAGTGAGAGAGAGAGAGAGAGGATGAGAGAGAGAGAGAGAGACGAGAGTGAGAGAGGGAGAGGAGAGAGAGAGGAATTTGGAGTAACATTTTCTCATATTTAGAGCTGAGAGAGTGTGGGAGAGGTGAGAAGAGAGAGGAGAGAATTATGGAATGAAAACATTTTCATAAATATAGAGATAGAGAGAGGAGGGATGAGGAGAGAGAGAGAGAGAGAGAGAGAGTTGAGAGTTGGAGTGGAGATAGGAGTGTGAGAGAGAGGAGGAGGAGAGAGAGAGAGAGGAGAGTGGAGAGAATTTTGAGAAAGAAATTTTCTTATAATTATCAATATAATTTTAGGCGGAGGGGGGGGGGGGGACAGATTTAGAGAGAGAACTTTGGAATGAAGATTTTCACACACGCACACACACACACACAACACATTATATATATATATATATATATATATATATATATATTAGATATATATATATATATATATATATATATATATAAATATATATATATATATTATATATAGAGAGAGAGAGAGAGAGAGAGAGAGAGAGGGGGGGGGGGGAGGGGGAAGAGGGAGAGAATGAGAGAGAATAATTTTTGAATGAACATTTTCATATTATATATATATATATATATATATATATATATATTAATATATATATATATATATATATATATATATATATATATATATATATATGTATCACAAAGAGAAGGGGGAGAGCACAGAGGAGAGAGAGTAGTGAGTGAGTGAGTGATGAGAGGAGAGAGAGTGAGTGAGTGAGAGAGTGAGAGTGAGAGAGAGAAAGAGAGAGTGAGTGAGTGAGAATGAGAGATAGAGAGAGTGAGTGAGTGAGAGTGAGAGAGAGTGAGTGACGCTTTGACGCTTTGACGCTTTGACCAATTTATTGTCATTGCCCAAAGTGGCCTATTGACAAGGGGGGGTTATACACGACTTTCTTTTGTAAATACAAATAAATACAAGAAAAATCACATGATGCATTTAACGTAACGAAAACCAAAAAACCAAAAATGAGCTCTTATGAACGGATACGACTTTAAGCTGTGACGTAAACTCAGTTTCAAAATGAACCCCAAAATGTATTTAAAAAGGTTTAACAATAAAAAACCCAAAAGCAATAACCCAAAATAATGAAAAGAACATTTTTTAGAATGTATATTAGACCTCCTTGACATTGTATGTGGGGGGAGAGGGAGAGGGGGGTGAGTGAGAGTGAGAGAGAAGTGGGGTGTTTAGTGAGTGGAGAGGAGAGGAAATGAGTGAGTGGGGAGTGAGAGAGAGTGAGTGGAGTGGAGAGAGGGAGAGTGAGTTTAAAGTGGAGGGAGAAATGAGTGGGGAGAGTGAGAGAGAGTTTATGAGTGAGAGTGGGGAAAAAAGAGATTGAAAAGAGTGAGAAATTTAGAGGAGTGATTTTAAGTGGAGTGAGAGTGAGTGAAATGAGGGGTGAGGAGGAGAGGAGTGGTGGGGGTGAGAGGGGAGAGGGAGAGAGGGAGTGGAGGGGGTTAAGTGAAGGGGAGTGATGTGGTGGGGGTTGAGAAAGAGGACGTGGTGAGTGAGAGAGAGGAGTGAGTGGTGGAGTGGGGAGAGAAATGTTGGTTTTTTGAGGGTTTAGAAAGAAGAGTGAGTGAGTGAGAGGGGAGGGAGGGGGGGAGGTTTAAATGATTTGAGAGTGAGGGGAGAGGGGGAGAGAGGGAGAGAGAGAGAAATTTTTGAATTAACATTTTCACAGAGAGAGAAAAATTTTTTAATTTAACATTTTCAGAGAGAGAGAGAGAGGGGAGAGAAAAGGGGAGGGGGGAGAGAGAGGAAGAGAGAGAGAGGGAGGGGGTGAGGGGGGAGAGGGGGTGGGGGAGAGAGAGGGGTTGGGGGGGAGAGGGGGATTTTTAATGAAGAGAGGGAGGAGAGAAGGGGGAGAGAAAAGAGAGTTGGGGGGAAAGGAAGGGGAGGGAGAGAGTTTGGGAGAAGGGGGGGGAGGGAGGAAAGGCCTTTTTGGGGAAAAGAGGGCGAGGAAGGGGAGGGGAAAGAGAAAAAGAAGAGATGGGAGGAGGGTGGTTTTGGGGGGAGAGAGAGAGTTTTGGGGGGGAGTGGGGGAGGAGGGGAGAGAAGAGGAAGAGAAAATTTTTTAATGGAAAAAATTTTTAGAGAGAGAAAAGAGACAGAGGGGGGAAGAGAAAAGAGATTTAAATTTTTTGAAAAGAAAATTTTTTACAGAGGAGAGGGGAGATGGGGGGAGGGGGATGAGAGGGAGAGAGAGGGGAGAGAGGGGGGAGAGATGGGGGGGGGGAAAAAAGAGGGGAAGGGGGGGGGGGAAAATTTTGGAATTAAATTTTTCAAAAGAAAGACAGGGGGGGGGGGAGGGAGGGGGGAGGGGAGAGGTGAGAAAGAGGGAAAAGGAGAGAGAAAATTTTGGAAAATTTGGTAAAATTTTTAAAAAAATTAAAAAAAAAATTTTTAATTAATTTTTTATATATATTTATTTATATATATTATTTATATTTTAATAAAATTTATAATACATATAAATTATTTCACATATGTATGCATTGTATTTTTTAGAGAGAGGGGGGGGAGGGAAAGGGGAGAGAGGGGGGGAAAAAAAGAAGAGATTTTTGAAAGAAAACATTTTCCTAAGGGGAGAGGGGGGGGATTGGGGGAGGGGGAGGGGGGAGGAAGGGGAAAAGGGGGAGGAAAGGGTTTGGCGGGGAGAGAGGGGTGGTGGGGGGAGGGGGGAGAGGTTGGGGGTTGGGGGGAGAGGGGGGAAAAGAGAAAAAGAGAGAAGATCAAACGTAACAGAATTAAAAGAATTGGGGGTTTTTTTTTTTTAAAGAACCGGTCCCAAAGAATACCCCCTTTCGTTCTTTGCAAATTTCTTCCCCTTGAAGGGAAAAAGCACGTGGCCCCAACCCGCCGCGCCCCCCTTATTTAATAGATAGATTTGATAGATAGATAGATAGATAGATAGATTGATGATAGGGTAGATTGGGTTAAGATAGATAGTAGATATAATTTTGGTTTTCTTTTTATTTAAAAGTGTTTTATAATTTTTGTTTTTTCAAGCAAAAACCCCTTTTCCAAAAACCCAAAGAACAGGGAAAAAAAGTTTTGGCAAAAAAACCGGGGGGGTGAAACACTTTTTTTTTTTTTTTTTGGGGGGGGGGGGGGGGGGGTGGGGGCCCGGGCCCCATCTTCTTTTGGGGGCGGGATAGCTCAGTGGTCGGAAACACTCCCCTTTCCCCCATCCAAGTTTTAAACAGGGGTCGAGCCCTTTTGGGGAAAAGTTTTGGAAAGGGGGACCGTTTTTCGCGCCCGTTTGGCTTCGTTTCAGTTCCCCCAGGGTTTACCCAGCTGTAAATGGGACCCGCCCTTTTTTTGGGGGGGTCCCGGGGAAAGGGTTTAAAAACAGGCCGGGGGAAAAGGGGGGAAAATGGGCCCCCCCGCCCTCAATATGTGGCCCCAGGGAAGTTGAAGGTCTTGTTTCCTCATCCCCAGGACCCCAAAGGTTTTTGGGGAACCTTCCCCTTTTTTCATCTTCTGTTTACGTTCCGTCCCGATGTTCCCACGCCCCTCATCTCAATCTTTCCCCCCCCACTGATTACCAGATTTTTTAAAGTCGCATTCCCCAGGGTCGGAATCCAAGGGATCCTTTACTATCAGGGCCCAAACCAGAGTGCCCCCGCACTGGGTGCTGGAACCCACAATTAGTGCTTTCCAGGGAGGTCAAAGGGAAAGGTCTTTTCTTATTTTTTTTTCCTTCCATCGACCGGGGAAAGACTTTCCCCTCTCTCTTCTCTCTTCGCCAAAAGGTGTTATGAACTTTTAAATCCAGCCCCAAGGGCATACTTATTTTTATACCTAATTTTCCTCTCCGTTTCATATTTAAAATATAAGAAGGAAGGCTTCATAGCCCATATCCCCTTTTCCTGCCCAAATGTGGACCTCTATGTGTGTTTTGTGTGTGTGTGTTGTGTGTTTGTGTGTGTGTGTGTGTGTGTGTGTGTTGGTGTGGGTGTGTGTGTGTGTGTGTGTGTGTGTTTGGTTTGTGTGTGTGTGTGGGGGGGGTTTTTGTGTGTGTGTGTGTTTGGGTGTTTTTGTGTGTTTTGTGGCGGGGGGCGCGCGCGTTTCGCTTTTGAATAAGGTTTTTACCTTTTTTTTTAAATTTTTTTATTTCATAAAATTTTGGTTTTGCAGCCACCTGGGGTTTTTAATTTGTGTTTCTTTAAATTATTTATTTTTTTTGTCTCGGTTTTCATTTACTGTGGGAAGAATGGTTGAAGGGGAGCGCTTTTATTTGTTTTGCAAGATTTTGCGTTTATAAAACCCATTCTTTTTTTATTATTATTATTATTATTATTTTTAAATTTTTATTTATTATTATTTGGGAAAAAGGCTAATTTTGGGGTGGGGGAGGGGGGGGGGGGGGAGTTTTGGGGTTTAAACAGCGAGGAAAAACACAAATTGTACATTCTATTTTTTTGTATTATTTATTTTTTTTTGATTCATTTATTTTTTATTTATTTATCTATTTATTTTTTTGTCTTTTTTTTATTTTTGAATCATGGAAAAATGCCTTTGGGGCTTTTTTTTTAAAATCCTCCTCGAAGGTAAGAGTTAGTTTTTTAATTGTCCCTCGTTTCCCCCCAGCACACAATGGCCCCCCTCTTGCGAAAAAACGGGGGAACCCGGTTTTTTTAAAGATGTGGGGGAAGGGTGTTTTTTTGGGGCGTCCCCACACGGGGGGGTCGGGGTTTTCGTCCCCTCGGAAAAACTTTTTTAAAATTTTTTTATTTATTTTTTTTTCTTTTTTATCGGGGGGTTAAAGGAAAAAAGCATTTGTGTTTTTTTTTTTTTACATCCGTTCCCCTGTGTATGCGGTTTTTTTAAAATTTTTCTTCCCGTTTCAAACCCGGGCCCCAAAGGCCCATCTTTTCCCAAAAGCGGAAAAAGGATTTTTTTGTTTTTTGGGGGGCCCAAAATTTTTCCCCGCGGGGGGTTTTTTGGGGAGGGGGGGGTGGAGTCTGCACCCGAAAGTTAAAATCCCCCGGGGGGGAAAAAAAACCTTTCTTGGGAAGAGGGTTCGAACCCGGGGTCAGAAGATCACGAATTTTCATCCCCCTAACCCCCAAAGGGTATTTTGGGCCCTCCTTTTGTTTCAATTGGCGTTTACCTCCATCACCCAACCGAAATAATTTTTGGGGGCCCCCTAAATTCATCCATTTTAGACCCCGCTCTCTGTCTCTCTCCCCTTTTCTCTCTTGTCTCTCTTTTTCCCCTCCTTTTCTTTTTTTTTCTTTTCCCCTTTTCTTTTCTGTCTCTTTTTTCTCTCTGTCTCTCTCTCTTGTTCTCCTCTCTCTGTGTCCTCTCCCCCCTCTCTTTTCGTTTTTCTCTTCTCTCTCTGTGTCTCTTCTGTGTTTTGTCTCTTCTGTCTTTTTTTTGTCTCTTTTTCTGTCTCTCTCTGTCTCTTTTTTCTTTTCTCTCTCACTTTCCGGGCTCCGGGGGCTCTCCCCTGTTCCCGTCCCCCTTTTTTTTTGGGGGGGTTCTCCCCTCCGGCCGGGCCCCCCCCCTCTTTTTCCCGGCCCCTGTTCGGTTTCTTTTCTGGCTCCTTTTCCCCTGGGCCCTTTGTTTCTGTCTCGCTTCTCTCCTCTTTTCCCCCCCCTTCTTTCCTCTCCTTTCGCTTGGGGTTTTCCTTGGGCAGGGGGTAAAACCGGGAAAAAACAACCACCCCGTCCCGGTTACCCTCCCCCCCCCCCCCCCCCTCCCCCCCCCCCCCCCCCCCCCCCCCCCCCCCCCCCCCCCCCCCCTTTAACCCCCCTTTCCCCCCCCCCCCCCCCCCCCCCCCCCCTCTCCCCCCCCCCCCCCCCCCCTTCCCTTCCCCAAATTTTTTCCCCCGTTTTTTACTCCATTAAAAACCCCCTCCCCCCCCCCTCTCCCCCCCCCCCCCCCCTTCCCTTACTTTTTTTTCTCCCCCCAAACCCCGCTGAATTTCCCCCCCCTTATTTTCTCCCATATTTATTTGGAAGGGCCCCAAAAAGGCCGGGTTTTTTTTAAAAAAAGGGAAAAAGGGTGGTTTGTAGGGGGGGTCCATATTGTTCCCGTCTTCTTTTTTTTCTTTTTTTCTTCTTCTTCTTTTTTCTTCTTTTCTTCTTTTTTCTTTTCTTCTTCTTCTTTTTTCTTCTTTTTTTTTCTTCTTCTTTTCGAATTTTTCTTTTCTTTTTCTTCTTCGCAAAATTTTTCTTTTTCTTCTTCGCAATTCTTCTTCGCAATTTTCCCTTTTTCTTCTTCTTCGCAATTCTTCTTTTTTCGCCAAAATTTTTTTTTCTTCGCAATTTTTTCTTCGGCCCAAATTTTTTTTTTCTTCTTCGCAATTCTTTTTCTTCCTTTGCAATTCTTTTCTTCGCAATTTTTTTTCTTTTTTTTTTCTTCTTTTTTCTTCTTCTTCTTCTTTTCTTCTTCTTCTTTTTCCCTTTTTCTTCTTTTTTTTTCTTCTTTTTTTTTCTTTTTCTTCCAATTTTTTCTTTTTTCGCAATTTTTTTTTCCTTTTTTTTCCAATTCTTTTTTCGCAATTTTCTTCTTTTTTTGCAATTTTCTTCTTTTTCTTCTTCGCAAATTTTTTCGCAATTCTTTTTAAAAACTCCCTTTTTCACAAATGTCGCAATTATTTGCAAAAATTTTTCCTCCGCCCCCCTCTCCTCCTTCTTCTTCTTTTCTTCTTCTTCTTTTTTCTTTTTCTTCTTCTTCTTCTTCTTTTTTTTTCGCAATTTTCTTCTTCTTCTTTTCCCCTTCTTCTTCTTCTTCCTTTTTCGCAATTCTTTTTTTCTTCGCAAATTTTCTTCTTCTTTTCTTCTTCTTTTTGCAATTCTTCTTCTTCGCAATTCTTTTTTTTCTTTTCTTCTTTCTTCTTTTCTTCTTCTTCTTCTTCTTCTTTTTCTTTCGCAATTCTTCTTCTTCTTTTCGCAATTTTTTCTTCTTCTTCTTCTTTTCTTCTTCTTCTTTTCTTCTTTTCTTCTTTTTTTCGCAAATTCTTTTTCTTTTTTCTTCGAATTCTTTTTCCCTTTTTCTTCTTTTCTTTTCTTCTTTTTTCTTCTTTTTTCTTTTTTCTTTTTTCTTCTTCTTTTTTCTTTTTTTCTTCTTCTTTTCGAAATTTTTTTCGCAATTCTTCTTGCAATTCTTCTTCCAAAATTTTTTTTTCTTTTTCCCAAAAGCCCTTTTTCCCTTCTTTCCCTCCCCCCCCCTCTTTTTTTTTTTCCTTTTTTTCCCCAAATTCTTCTTCCTTTCCTTTTCTTTTTCTTTTCTTTTTTCTTTTTTTTCTTTTTCCCCCTTTTTCCTTTTCCCTTTTTCCTTTTTTCCTTTTTTTCCCCCTTTTCTTCCTTCTTGAATTTTTTTTCCCCTTTTTTTCAAAAGTGAAAGGACCTTTTTTCCAAATTTTTTTCCCTTTTTTTTTCTTTTTGTTTTTTTTTTCGCCTTTCCCAAAAATTTTCTTCGCAATTTTTTTAAATCTTTCCCTTTTCGGAAATTTTTTCTTTTTTTTTGGGGGGGGAACAGTGGCAAAATTCCTCCACTAACCGGTTCGTTTTCATGGGGATATTTTCCCGGATTTAAAAGGGGAAATAAATTTATAAAAAAAAAGGGGGCCCCAACCACAACACCCACACAAAACCCCCCAAAAACACCGGTTAAACATACAAATTTTTCCCCAATACAAAAACCTTTTTAAAAATAACACCACAACCCTAAAAAAATAAATAAAAAAAAAAAAAACACACAAACCACACACACAAAAACCCCCACAAACACCACCAAAACACACACACGCCCTCAAACCACAACCCCCCACACACTACAAAAAACACACAAAAAACCCCCACACAAAAACCACACACACATCCCCCAAAACACCACACCCCCCCCCACACACACACAAACACAACACAAAACTAAAACACGAAAAACCCCACACAAAAACAACACAAAAAACCCCAAAAACACCAAACCCACACAACACACTCCTAACCACACCCCCCCCCACACACACAAAAACAAACACCCAAAAACACACCCCTCCTCACACACAACACACACACAACACACCACACACAAACCCACACAAAAACCACACAAAAACCCACACAACACACCACATTCCAACACACAAAACACAACACAAAAAAACACCACAAAAACACCCTACACCCCAAAACACCCAAACACACCCACAAAAACCAAACCCACAAAACACAACACACACCAACACCCCACAAATTCAACAACCCAACAAAACACTAAACACACAAACCCCAAAACACCCCCAAAAAATCCACACAAAACACACACACACAAAACCAACACAACCCAAAAACACAAGCAACAAAAACACACAAACCCCCAACACCACAAAAAACAAAAACACACACACAAACCAAAATACAACACACACAAACCAAAACACACCCAAAACCACCCCACACAAAACAACACAAAACACACCACACAAAACCCAACACAAAAACACACCAAACAAAACCACAAACAAAGAAAACAAAAACACAAAACACCCCAAAAAACACAAAACTCAACACCCCAAAAACCAAAAAAAATTAAGTGTTGAGCTAAAACTTTCCAAAAGTGTTGGCCAAAGGTTGAAATTTTCCAAAATAAAATTTTTGGAAGCAGTCTTTATTTTTCCCCTTTATAAGCAAGGAAAACCCCCTAAACTAAAAAAAACAGTTTGGCCCTTTTGCACTGATTTAAACATTGGTAAGTTTATGGAAAAAAAATTTTTAAAAAAAGGCTTGGTATTATTCAGAAAAAAAAACTTGTTCCCCGTAATCAAGCAGGTTTCAAAAGGTAGTCAGCAATTTAACTATTTTTAAATAACAACACAGGTCAAAAAACAATTTGCGAGAAGACAAAATCTACTAGCAACTTTTTTTGATGTAAAGAAACCCACGACCAAGTTTGGCTGTTTAAATTGCTGAATTAACTGGACTTTGGTTTTTGGGCAATTTTTTATTAAATTAAAGCTTTTTATGTAAAGAGAAGTAGAAGGTGAGAGTGGGGAAAATGCATTTTAAATTTTTAAGATATTGCTTTGGGGTTTCCCAAGGGTCAGTTATTTCCCTTTTCTGTTTAATTTATTGCTGTATGATTTCCAAAAACTGTCTAAAGACGTTGTCCCTGGTACAATATGCTGATTTATATTTTTAGGAAAGAAGTCATTGAAGCGTGCTACAACAAAGGAATGATAAAACTACCAGAAAAGTTTACAAAAAGGGGCTAGTAAAATTTCATAAAAATATTTTTTGAAAATGGTTTTACATTATCTACAGAAAAAAAAAGATATTATGCTTTTTAATAAGGGAGTGATCCCGATACACTGCCACGGTTACGATTGGGGGAAGGGGGCCCCTTCAGTATGAAATATGGGAAAATTTTTTTGGATTCAACTTTCATCAAAATTAACTTGGAATGTTTATTGGATACATTTTAAAAAAGCAACGAAATGCTCAATTTTTTTTAAAAAATGGTTGCAGTACGTCAGGGGGGCAAGTATCTTATCTTAAATGCTTGTTAAGTCATGTACGTTCCAAAAGTCTTTTGGGGCAAAAAGTTTTTTCAGTGCTCAATTATTTACTTAAAAAAAATCCAAAACATAGTTTTTTAAGGGGTTTTTCAAACTTGCATTGGGGTACCATCCCATGCATCCCCATGGAATTATAAGGAAATTGGGGGGAAATTCCCTAAACCGACAACTTTTTGCCCAAATATGTTTTTACGGAGCACGAATGACGAAAATTTTGTCGCAGTGAATTAAAAGTTAAGCAGAAGAAATTTTCCAAAAAGGGCTAAAACATTTTTGTGTTTTAAAGTCTTTGGGATTATGTTCGATTCTTTTAAAATCTAAACTTAATCAATGACTTAGAAATACAAAAAAAAGCTTTACCATGTCCTTCTGGGAGTGGGGAAAAACCTGTTTTTTAATATAAAAAAAATTAAAGAAAAAAAGAATGAAAATCAAAAATCATGGGTTTAGTTGTTCAGTGATATTGAAAATAAGTAGCTGATGTTAAAAAATTTTTTTATGATAGAAATATGCACAGGTTCTGCATTTTTTCATACGCCTTAAAAAATTGGGAATCGTATATCTTGGTTAACATCATTCAATATTTAAGTGAATTTTTTGCAGTTTTTATGGCTTTAACTTGTTTTGATTTTCCATTTTCCTTTTTCATATCTTTCTTTGTGTTACTCCAAATCTGTATTTTTTGCAAAAAATCCCCAAATTCAAGGTCTCCAAATTTTTTTTGAAAATTAAATTGTCATACACTCCCAAGTTTTGAGGGATCCTGTTTTTTTTGTTGGGTGCCTTCTCATTTGGAAATTTTTTAAATGAGTGGGGTTTTACAGGTTCAAAAAAGAGGGCAAAGATATGATATGGGGAAACGATAGAACTGGATGTTCCTTATCCCACGGAAAGGGTACCCAATATTGAAAAAAATTCATTGGGGGGAAGTTTTTTAAAAAATTGATCAATTAAGGAAGCTATTTTTTAAAAATTTGTTGCCCTGCCCATATTTCTTGTTATTGGCTCCTTCTCAAATAAATTTGCGTTTTGTATCCGTGAGAATGGTTTTTTTCACTTATTTTGAATTAAGTTAAATGCATTCTTACAAAATTTTGTGAAAAATGTCAGTGTCTATGTGGGGATATATTTCCAATATATTTCTATTTTGAGTGCCTATTGAAAACCTTTTTACCACTTTTTTTGAACAGTTCGGAAAAAGTTTTTGAAAATTCAAAGCTAGATTTGCCCCTTGCCGGGTGTTTATTGATGTCCACTTTAATATTTATTGTGTTAAATTATTTTTATTTCATGTTTCCGCATTGTTGAGTTTACATTTTGCTCCCGTTTAAAAGTATTACTGTACTTTTTTAAAGTGGGTTTTTTTGGGGTTTATTGTTTCCCTTCACAAAAAAACCCCAAATGATGCTATTTCTTTTCCTTTTCTCCTTTCATCCCCTTTTTTAACTTCCTTCATTTCTATTTCCCCCGTTAATACAATTAGTGTGACAGATTTTTAAATTGAAGACAACAACAACAAAACAACAACACACAACAAAACAACACAAAACACACACACACACACACACAACACAAAGACACACACACAAAACACAACACAAAACACACACAAACCCCCCAAACAAAACCCCCACCCCCAAACACACAAAACAAAAACCAAAACACAAAAAAAAACCCCACACACACACAGAAACACACACTAACACAACACCGCACAAACACAAAAACTCTCACACACACACCCCACCACACCCCAAAAACCCCACCCCCCGCACAAAACACAACTAAAACAAACCACACACACCCCACACCACACACGCACAAACCACACACAACACCACAAAACACACACACCCAAACACACACAAAACACACACAACACATATCATCGAGATTAGAAAGGGAGTCTCGCCCCAAACAATGGCCATGATAGATCTACCCCTGACGTATATCCCTCAGCAGGCCCCCCCTGCCTTTAAGAGAGATTTTGGTTTTCCTTCCCGGAGATGGAAAGGGGGGGGGGGGGGGGGGGGGGGTGTTTTGTCGGTGGGGGGGAAGGGGAGGGAGAAAATGAAGAATTTAAAAGACTAAAAAGCGAGCCGACGGGAGATAAATCGTAGGACTGGAAAATTATGTTTAGAGAGGGTTTTTTGTTTTGCTTCTTTATACAAGGAGGGGGAGGGTGTCAAGTCAAATCAAGTCAAATTTTTTTCCACATGGTTATTGAAAAAGCAGTGCAGTTTGTTTTTTTTTCCTCAAGCCATCTTCTAAAAGGGAAAAGAGAGAGGAGAGGAGAGAGGAGAGGAGAGGGGAAGGGGGAGGGGAGGAGAGAGAGGGGGGGGGAGTTAGAGAGAGAGGGAGAGAGGGGAGGGGAGAAGAGAGAGGAGAGGAAAAGAATATAAGCAGAATAGAAAAATAAAAAATTTTAAAAAAATAATAATGATTAAAAATTAAACAAATGGGGAAGAAATAATAAAGGATAAAGGGAATTAAAAACAAAAAAAAAAAAAATAAAATATTAAACCAAAATAAATAATAAAAAT
>CM054137.1:84534203-84564182 GCA_028751875.1 Rapana venosa | reverse complement strand
CCTTTAAAAGAAGAGTGCAGGTTGTTATGTTAAGAGCTTGTCATGGCTGAAGGCAATCTCAACACAACATTTTAAACATAACAACATTTTAATGTAGGCCTTGGCAATTAGCTGACATCAATAACCTGACACAGCTTTTGGCCTGGGCCATCCACAAAGAGTAAGCTGATGGGTGCTGGCAGGAACAGATGAAAATTTAAACACACATACACACACACACAGGTGTCCTGTTATGACACCATCCCCAAATACAGAATGTGGCTACCTTAATGGTGGGTAAAAGGTAAATGGTAGCATACGCCAAATCTCTTTGTTGGTTAACATTAAAACCTATTCTGCTTTTTGAAAGAGTAGGCCATTGTGTGCTGTGGAACACATGAAAAAATTGACAAAACTGCTTACACTCAGGGACTAGATGTAAAAAAAACCACCACACAAGTGCTTATTCCATTATCCTCTAAATAAAAGAATGAAATACAAAATTAAAATAAACCTTGGAGCTGTATCAAAAAAACAACACAAAGGAAAAAAGAAAATCGTGCTCTATGATGTGTGCGATGATGCGACAGTTTTTTTGTGTGTTTTTTTTTTTAAATCAGAGCAATGGTATATTTTTTCCTTAACAATCACCATCATACCAGTTACTGGGGCTCCTATCAGTAAAAGATGACCCTGAGCACCCTTCTAAACAGCATCAACTTTGCCAGTCTGGAAGCTCTGAGTGAAAACTGATTCAACCCATATTTGTTTTAAATAAGATTCAAGCCAACCACCATACAAAAAGATATAAATTCGGTTGACCTCATGCAGTATTGTGCCTCGCATACAATGCAGGAAGAAACCACCTAATCAAATGTAATGACACCAGAAAAGGGTGTACTGATGACAACAACAGGCAACTTACTGTAGTATTTTGATTTGCATCCAAAAATTGTGCACCTTTTTGGGATTAAGACAATCAGCACTTCCAGTCTAGGAATGCAAAATGGTGTCTGTTGTATGAAAGCTTGCTTCGTTATATGCGCCTGTATTACTAATCCCTTAAGCCATCCAACACATTACATGGTGTCAGAAATGTCTAGAGCCTATACACTATCATCATCATCATCAACCATTACACCCAGTGGTGTGTAGGGCAGCAACAAGGCGCTTCCACTCCTGCCTATCCTGGGCTAACTTTGTCACTGATCCCCAAGAGTGCTGCATGGCCTTCATCCCACTTTCTACAGTCCTAGCTTCCTCTCGGTTTTGGCCATCAGCATTCATACAGTCTCACTGGTCCTTCGCACACAAAAGTAGAAATTTTCTCTGTTGCTGTTTCCTTAACTTCTCTTCTTTCAGGGGACAGGGTTGTTAGCCCTGTGCCCAACCCCAACCTGGAGGAAGGGTTCCACCTTAGTCGCCTCTTACAACATGCCTGGTTGGAAGGCAGGGATCCTATACTTGCAATGCTCGCTTTGCAAGCATACCCCGGGAGTCCCACCATGGCACTTTTTTTTTTTTACGTTCACCTGATGAACTCTGCATAAGCTGCAGAAATCCAAGTGCAGCATAGGAGAAGTGAAAACTTCGTTTTGACGTCTTCCTTCAAGCCACAGGAGCATCAGAGAAGTCAGATACAATCAAGGTAGGCCTGTTGCTAAACCATATCAGTGATGTCGGCCTCCAAATATATTCGAACTTTATTTTTCTGGATAAAAGGCCAGCTAAAAGTACAAAAGACTATGCCACAGTAATAAGCAAGCTTGATGAACAATTTAACAGAAGAGACCCCCAGTTGATGTTAATGAAACAGTTCTGGTTTCATCTACAAAGAGAGCAAGGCCAAAACTTTGACTCCTGGCTGAGGACTGTTAAAGAGAAAGCAGCTGGTTGCAAATTCAGTGGTGTAGACACCATAGTCAGAGACAAACTGTGTTTTCTTGTCATGATGACACATCAAAGTTAATATTGTATGATATTGGTGCAGGATTGACCCTACAGAAGACTGTGGACATTCTTTCAATGAGAGAAATGACTAAGAGCGAGCTTGCCAGCTCGAAAATAGCTACAGTTAAAGCACTGTCAGCAAATTATAGATACGAAAAATCAACTTCTGGGGGAGAACTGTGTAATCCACGACTGTCATACCAGAAGAATGTCCAGATTACTCTGTCTAGTAGATCAAATGCTACCAACAGTTGTGGCTACTTCGACAGGAAGCATCCTGTTGGCAAGGCGAACTGTCCAGCGGCAAAGACACACTGCAGAAAGTGTAACAAAAGGGGGCACTTTGTAGTCATCTGCAGAAGTTCAGCATCTGTCAGAGAAGTCCACCAACACAGTCAGCCTTATGAAGACAACTACTTGGTCGGAGGAGTGCATGACACGTCAGCCCCACTACTGACCCAGGGTAGCACATCAAGCTGAAGATCCGATCACGAGACCTTACTTAGTGCATTGACACAGGTGCCCAGGTGTCTGTGATGACTGACCATATTTTATTGTCAGCTTTTGGAGATGGATCGGTGGTCTAGAGTAACGCGCCTGTCTAGAAAGCGAAAAGTCCGGGTCTGAAGTGTGCGGCGGTTCGTACCCTGTTTGGACCGGAATTTTTCCCCCATCCATTAGACCATGAGTGGTGGTCTGGGCGCTAGTCTTCGGATGAGACGATAAACCGAGGTCCCGTGTGTTACACGTAATTATTTAGCGCACGTAAAAAAAACCCCACGGCAACAAGAGAGTTGTCCCTGGCAAAATTCTTAGAAAAAAGCCACTCTGATAGGGAAACAAATACAGTTGCAGACATGAAAAAAAAAAAATGGGTGGCGCAGGGCTAAGTGGCGACGTGTTCTCCCGCTCTCCCTGGGGAGAGCAGCCCGAATTTCACGGAGAGAAATCTGCCGTGACTTAAAGTGGTATGAAATAAAATCTGAGCGCTTTGATTTGTTGCTTTACAAGATTCATAAATTCCATACATTATTATTATTATTATATGTTCAACTCCTGATCGTTGTCTTCTTGGCCAGGTGACCAGCCACTTGATGTCAAAGGCTTCACTACATCAAGCTTGCCCATGGTCAAACACACATTCAGAAGAAGTGTACATCAACCAGAGCCCTAAACTTCTACTCAGGATGCCAGCTATTCAGAAGCTAGGACTCTTCCATGACATCCCAGGTGCTTTTACAGTATGCACCATTCATACTACATCTGCAAGTCAACAACAGCCTTTATTTATTTTATTCTTTTATATCAAGGATAATGGAATAAGCACTTATGTGCTTTTTTACATCCAGTTCCCCTGTGTATGCGGATTTGTGAATTCTGTCATCTGATCCCACCGGCACACAATGGCCTACTCTTACGAAAAGCGGAACAGGATTAACGTGTGCACAAATGTTCTGCCTGCATTCGCACAGGGGACCTCAGTTTATAGTCTCACCGGAGGGATTTGGTATTGTACAGCTGGTACTTCAAGTGCAACATTTACATCTGCAAAAGTCAGATGTCAGTATCCCACACTCTTCACAAGCCTGGGAAGCTTGAGGCGAGCAGACATCATCCTCAAAGAAAATCCAAACCATATTTGCAGGCTTTTCCCCAAGGTGTTCCAGTCTCATTGCTGAAAAAGGTGGAAGCCAACTGAACAAGGTGGTAAAAAAAACCGTCATCGAGCCAGTGGACTATCCAAGGACTGGTGCAGCCCCATAGCAGTTGTACCAAAAGCCAGTGGAGATGTACGCATAATTATGTGTGGACTTACCAGACTGAACAACATGTGAAGAGGGAAGTCTATGCCTTGCCAGCAGTAGAAGAGGCACTCAGCAAGTCTTTTCCAAGCTTAACACTAATTCAGGCTTCCATCAGATACAGCTTGACAATGAGAGCTCCAAGCTGACCACTTTCATAGTACCCTTTGGACGCTTTCGATTCAAAGAACTACCCCATGGTATTTCCTCAGCACCTGAGTATTTCCAGAAGATACACAACAATTCTGCAGGGACTACCTGGAGTTGTGTGTCACATGGACAACATCCTAGTACTTAGCAGAGACAAAGCAGAGTACAATCTGAGACTGCAAGGTCCTGGAAAGGCTGTTCCAGGCCGGCCTCACCCTCAACCCAGAGAAATTCAACTCTGCAAAAGCGTACCTTCAGTACCTGGGCTAGATGATCGACAAAAGCAAAAGCGGAGTGAGGAAGGATCCTGCCAAGATCAACTCCATCATAGAAATGAAGCAGCCAGATAATGTCATTGACATAAGATGATTCCTGGGCATGGTCAACCAGCTCATGAAGTTTGTGCCAAACCTTGCTGACAAATCCAAACCTCTGAGAGACTATAAGCCATTGCTACCTTTGCTTCAACCAAGCTCATTGATGAACTTCCTGTTTGGGTTCAGCAGTTCTGGATGCATCTGTTACGCTTCAACTTCACCATCCGCCATGTTCTTGGTAAAGAACTACACACTGCTGATGCACTATCCCAGGCACCCAAGACATCAACGACTTACCATATGGTGACCTCACAGAACTGGTTGAAGTGTGCACAAATGCAGTTTTGGTCATATTGCCAGCCTCTGATCACAGGCTGCAACAGATTTGAGATGAAGTGAAGAAGGACGACATCCTCCGGATAGTCATGCACTATGCCATTAATAATAATAATAATAATAAATGGAATTTATATAGCGCTGTCCCCCGTGGGACTCCCGGGGTATGCTTACAAAGCGAGCATTGCAAGAATAGGATCCCTGCCCTCCAACCAGGCATGTCGTAAGAGGCGACTAAGGTGGAACCCTTCCTCCAGGTTGGGGGTTGGGCACAGGGCTAACAACCCTGTCCCGTAAAAAAAAGAGCAGTTACAGAAACAGCAACAAAGAATACTTATACTTTTGCGTGCGAAGGACCTCCCGGGTCCAGTGAGACTCGTATGAATGCTGATGGCCAAAGCCGAGAGGAAGCTACCAGCAGGATAAGGGAAGACCTGAACACCACCAAAACTAAGATCAGACTAGGACATTGGAATGTGAGGACGATGTATGAGACGGGCAAGCTGGCACAGGTAACATTAGAGATGAGAAGATTCAACCTCCATGTCCTAGGAGTAAGCGAGAGTAGATGGACTGGATCTGGGAGAATGAGAACCACCACCGGAGAAACCGTCCTCTACTCTGGGAGAGATGATGACCAGCACCACGAGGGAGTTGCCATCATCCTCAAGAAAGGTGTTGAGCGATGCCTTATGGAGTGGAAGCCCATAAACAGCAGACTAATGAGTGCGAGACCAAAGGGAAGGCACATCAACATCACCATCATCCAGTGCTACGCACCAACCAACAACAGCAACGATGAGAGCAAAGATAACTTCTACCACCAGCTGCAGACAGAGACAGAGAAAGCCCCACGCCATGGCCTCATTGTCATCATGGGGGACCTCAATGCCAAGGTCGGAAGTGACAACACTGACTATGAGAGAGTCATGGGAAAACACGGGGCGGGGAACAGAATTGACAACCGGGAGAGACTTGTGGAGTTCTGCGCCATGAACAACTTAGTGATAGGAGGGACCCTATTCACGCACCAGGACATCCACAAGCTGACTTGGGCGTCGCCGAATGGGAGAGATATGAACCAGATTGACCATCTGATGATCAATGGTAAGTGGAAAAGATCTCTTCTGGATGTGAGAACCAAGCGAAGTGCGGATGTCGGGAGCAATCATCACCTGGTGACAGCACACATCCAGATGAAACTGAAGAAGAACACAAGACCAACCACTCAAGCACGATTTGATACCCAGCGACTGAAAGACACCAACGTGAAGTCTGCATTCGTCAACGATCTGAGGAACAGATTCCACATCCTGCAGAACATGACAGAACAGCATGACATAGATACTACATGGAAGCAGATCTGTAAACTGTACACTGAGAGCAGCAAGGACAACATCGGTCATCAAAAGAAGAAGACCAACAATGACTGGATCCAACAAGAGACCCTCGATGCCATCAAAGAAAGAAGAGAGACCAAGAAGAGACTTCTGCAAGTAAAGTCTCCATGGCTACGAGAGAGGCAGGAAGAGTTGTACAGAGAGGCACACAGGAAAGTGAAGAGACTCGCACGCCGTGACAAGAGAGAAGCCATGGACCAGCTGGGAGCTGAGGCAGAAGAGGCGGCGGCCCAAGGAAAGCAAGGGAGAGTCTACAAGATCACCAAGAAAGTATGCAACAAATTTAAGAGGAGTGCTGGGGGACCAATCAGGGACAGACAAGGGAAACTGTTGACAACAAAGAAAGAGCAAGAAGAAAGATGGGCTGAACACTTCCAGGAAGTTCTCAACCGACCACCACCTGACGAGACAGCTGACATCCCAGAAGCTACAAAAGACTTAGACATTGACATCAGCCCCCCAACAAAGGAAGAGATAGTGGCTGCCATCAAGACCCTCAAGAGCGGCAAGTCACCCAGGCCAGGACAACCTTTCTGCCGAACTGTTCAAGGCAGATTCTGAACTAGCAGCTGACATACTGCAACCACTGTTCACAGCTGCATGGAAGAACGAGAAAGTACCTGATGGGGACCACAGGATCTGGTGCTGGATGTCCCGCCTGTGAAGGGAAGTATGTGCAGTTCTGAGCATCCGCTCTACACCTCTGCTTCCCAGGGATAGTGAAGCTGCAACCTCTTGTTTGGCTTGCCAGGCAAGAGGGATACCCTTCAGAAGGGTGCTGCATAGCCTCTCCTATCACAACTTTCCACAGCAGGCACCTACTCGTTGGTGTCCCCTGTTTTCGCAAAGACCTGCTGTGGGGAGACCAAGCGCCTGGCAGGATAACCAGGTAGGGTAGGTGGAGCCCGTTTTGCTGATAAAATCCACCTAGGAGAGCGGAAAACTCTAATTTCAAACCCATGCATGGAGAAGGAAAACTCGAACACCCAGGAGGAAACCCTGTCATGCGCCAAAGGAGCTGAAATCAGAGGTGTCGGGCCGTCAGGCGCTCCAACCAAAACACGACACCATGTAATATAGCCTTAAATGATGTTTAGAGACCAGATCAATTGGAATGGTGCTCGCCCTGTGGGGATCCGCCAGGCAGGTGCAGCGCCAGGTTCCAGGCCTCAAAGGAACCCACCCAAAGTGACTGGAGGTCCCTTTGTCTCATCTTGTGGAGTCAGGAGGCGAGCAAGGACAGCGACTGGCCAACCAAAGAAAGAGCCCCCCTCAATCAACATCATGCAATGGAATGCAGAAGGGGTTTCAACCAAGAGGGAAGATCTCCAACAGTTCCTACATGTGAACAACATAAGCATCTGCTGCATTCAAGAAACACATCTGCAGGAAGGGAAGACTTTCAAGATTAGAGGCTATCAGGTTTTCAGGAGTGACTGTCAAGGGAGAAGGAAAGGAGAGTGCTAACACTGGTCAGAAACAATCTAAACGCCAGTGAAACAACTAGATACATGAAAGAATCCGAATATCTTCAAGTCAAGGTGTCCACCTCAACCAGCATCCTCAACATCATCAACTACTATTGCCCTGACGATAAGCTGCTAGCACTGGACAGCATCCAGGTCCCCGACAGCGACTTCCTCATCACTGGTGACTTCAACAGCCATCCCCAGAGCTGGGGATACAATACCTTGGACTCACGAGGAGAAGAAGTAGAGAACTGGCAAGATGAACACCACCTAATCCTTGTCAATGATCCCACTGATCCACCACCTTCTACTCCCGCCGCTGCATAAAACCACCACACCAGACCTGGCTTCGCCACTGATGACATCCACAGAAAGATCAGCAGAAAGGTTGAACATCAACTAGGTGGAAGTGACCATCGCCCAGTTATCCTCACCATTAGTGGTGTTAAAATGCCTGGACATGCCCAACTACAAGAAAGGGAAATGGGCTCTCTTCAGCATTAGAACGAACGATTCGGATTCGGATTCGGAATGTTTATTCATGTAAAGGCCATTGCCCCTAATGAAGGGGTAGAGTACACAGGTAATATTAATGAAATCACTCAACATACACACACATTAACAAACTTAGCTAAGTCAGCACTGATCGTAATTTGAATGCCTTATATAAGTAGATCGATACATTGGGACAATATTTCGTTCATAGATGACAAAATAAACACAGACGAAACTGGCAAGGTATTTGTAAAATTTCAATGGTATATACCGTGCTCTTAGCTTACTGAAATAGGGCCAACACAACATGAAATGAAATTCATCCTCATTTCCATTTTACACAATGGACAAGTCAAATCCAATTCAAATATGTTTTGTAGCGTTTTTTGGTGTGTACTAATTTCTGAAATGCCAAATCTAAACCTGGTCATAATAAATTTTCAAATGTTTGTCTAGAATTCCATTTTCAGATATTTTTCCTGTCATGAACACCGCAAAAAGTTTTTATAGATGCTAAACCTCTCACTGTTGTAAACGTGGAAGTCCCATTCTTTTGCCATCTGCATAAGATCAATCTTTCTTTAAACTGGTATAAAAACTCTTTAACATTTTGAACACCTCCATTTTCCCATACTTTACCCAAAACCATTTTCTTTATAATCTACAACGAATTTTTTGATACCCAGTTTCTTTTGCCTCTTACATCCAACTCATATAGCATTTATAAGCTTTCTTTGGTAATCTAACATCTTCCATCACTACTAATTTTAACCAATAACGAAAAACAGCGTAAAACCCAGAGTTGAATAAATAGGATATCTGTTTGTTTCACCATAAACGAAGTCATTTGGGGTTCCCTTTCAACCCCCAGAAACTTTTTCAATGAAAAACAAATGTACTTGTTCAAAACTGACGAGCTCCCATTATCCAGGCCCCAAAGTTCTGCCCATACAAAGCAATAGGTGCAACCTGTGAATCAAACAGTTTTAAAAACAATTCTAAGCTGCGTTATTCAGGGATCGAAGTTTTTCTCATGATGCATAGACAGCATTCCTTGGCTTTACTACTAAGGTCGTTACATGCTAATGTGAAGCTAAGTCTTGTAAGAAATAATATACCTAAAAAATTGTAGCATTTACCACAGGCATTTCAACACCATTGTATTTCCATTTTTCCCCTTGCTGAGAGATGGCCACCTTTTCCTAAATACAATTATTTTACTTTTATCTAAGTTTACCGCAAATCCATAGAATGTGCTGCTTTTTGTAAACTATTTAGTTGCTTTTTGTAAACCAATAACTGTTTCAGCTAGTAAAACTAAAATCATCTGCTAAAAGCAAAGTGAAGAGTTCAAGATAATCGTTATTAAAAAAAAGCCCCATGTCTTCCATTTTTAATAACCTCAGTGGGCAATCTCATTGATGAATAAGGAAATAGAATTGGACTACAAACTCCCCCTTGTTTTAAACCATCATACAACTAATTAAATCTGTCAGTTTTGAACCACATCTAACTTTAACTTTAACCTATTGTACATACTTTTGATACAGTTAAACTTTTTACCCTTTTTATTCCATTTTTTATGAGAATCTGCCAAAAAATTACCCCTATTTAAAAAATTTCAAAACCCCTTTCCCTCAAAATCTATGAAGGCTACATATAATTTCCTGTTACAAGAGAACTGTTTTGAACAAAAGACAACAAAGTGAACATGTGATCATAGTTGAATAATTCCTTTTAAAACCACTTGTGTTCTCCAGTGATATTGTTTTTCCTCAACCCATTCTTTTAAACGATGGTTTATGATTGTACCCATAAATCTTACTACAATGTCACTTAAAGTAATGCCTCTAAAATTATTTGGTTATTATTATCACCTTTTTGTACAAAGGAAGAACAATGCCTTCTGTCCATTTTTGTGGAAAAACAAACCTTTTTGAAATAAAGCATTGAAAAACAATACAAAGAATTCAATGACATTGTCACCTGCATTTTTAAACATTCTCCAATAAAACCCATCTGGACCAGCTCTTTTTTTTTGTTCTTTAGTTTTCCTAAATGCTAACAGGGCCTCTTCTTTTGAATAGGTCGGTTAAAATAGGTATCAGAGTCCCTCAGACTGTACAATTTATTCTTCATGTGTTTCCTTTTTATTTAGTAGATTTTGAAATGAGGATACCATTCCTCACTGTAATACTATTACAACAAATTTTTTTCTCTTTAAAAGAACATTTGTGCACATTTGTCCAGAACTGCTTTTGATCTCGAACTGAGACAAGAGCTTATCTAACAATGCATTATTATGTTTTTTCCTTGAGCTTTAACATGTTTTATACCTTCTCTTGCAAAAGCAAAAATCATTGGCGGGTACTAGCATCACTTGACTGCCCAGCTACTTTAAAGAGTTTACGTAAGTTTTTCCTGCCATTCTGCATTCACTATCATACCATCATCCATCTGTCGGTCTGTCTTGTCTCTAAATTGGGTTTTTTCATACAGCCAGCCCTTTTGTATCAGACAATGGTTGAAAACGGTTAATGCTTCGTCAATATTTTGGTCAATAAGGCTTACAGCTAGTTCTAACCCTTTTTCTGAGTTTCCTCACTTTGCTTAATGAAATAAAGGTTTCCTTTTTATTTTCATCCCACACAAGCTTAGTTATTGTTAGGTTTTTCATTAAAGAATTCGGTCTCCCATCAGTTCTGTCACAAAGGTTTAAAAAAAAAAGTTCCACAGGGATAGATCTGAGTCAAATCTGTCTTTAACTGTAAGCCTGGCATAGAGAGTGAAAAAAAACAAATACATCACTTGACATTATGAAATAATCATTAACACTACTGCCGGAATCTGAGATGTTATGTATAGCAACCTAAAGGGTCGCCCTTACATACACCATTAAGAATACATAAAAACAAAAAGTTACACATAAATTCAACAAGGCGTTTTCCATAAGTATTTTTTACTTTATCATGAGACTTTTTGTTCATAATTTTCTGTTGTCCTTGTATGTATTAAATCAATAATATTTTCATTTGACACATTTGTTGGATTAACATCAGCTGTTCTACTATTGAAGTCACCTGAACAAAACAATGAATACATCAAACATATTTCAGCAAACAGCATCAAACATTCTTCCAGTATACTAATACCACAATCAACCCTCAAAATAGGAATAAAAGGGGAAACCACTGGTGGCACATATACACAAATATACAAAATATCCTTCTCATGTTCAACATGTCCTTATCTATTAGGAACACCAAAATGTTTGGGGTAGTCAACATCAAAGCACTGAACGTATGAAGCATACACTTTCTTATGAGACACACAATACCACCTGAGGGGGGACCATGTTTAGTTTAAAACCCAACAGCAGATTTATAGTAACTTGCATAATCTTGAATAAGTCGGAAAGAAAGTTTTTCCAAAAAAGTTTCAACAAAACAAATGAAAATCAAAGAGCGAACTAAGAAAAGGAAATCTTTATTACGTAACTTAAAGGTTATAAACCATTAATATTCCATTGCAAAATTTGGAACGACTTTTTTTACAGAGGGAAGGGAAGGGAAAGGATGTGTTTGAGAATGGGTGTCATCACATGCGTCATTACACACATTCGGCACACTTGCACTGGCAGGGCTGTCACTGCCACTGTCATTAGATTCGCAAACACTAGCACGTGAAACTTGAATACTAGCACGTGCAGCTTTTACATGCCACCTTGCCATATATGCTCACAGATTTTACCACCGGTGTCGTGTCTCTTGGGTGTTCCCTTTAACACAAAGGGGGAAAAACAATTGTTAACAGAGGGAAGAAGTTCCCCACATGAAGGGCGGCCATTTCCCTATTCTCTCTCTCTCAAATTCCCCTCCCTATCCACAGAAAACTTTTCCCCTTCGATGACCAGGTGATCAAACACCATGGCCACCTTTTTCTGTTCACTTTTTGCTTTTTTAAAGTGAGGGGTCAGTAAACGTCTGATTTCCCGCACCCTCCACGAGAAGTCCTCCCCAATGAAGACCTTAGTGCCCTTCAGTTTTCCCCTTGCCTTCAGAACATTGAGCTTGTCCTTGAAGAAGGTGCAGCACCCAATGACCGGAGAGTTGGGCTTACTGTATTACCGTAGAACGAACGAGCTGACAAGAAACATCAAGACAGAGGGAAGGAACATCAACAAAGTTGTGAAGGAGTTTAACAACAGCATCCTTCAAGCTGCTAAGGAGTGCATACCAAGGGGAGCAAGGAAAGACTACAAGTCATACTGGTCTGAAGCGCTGCAGCGGACTCATTATGCTCTTAATGAAGCCAGAGAGAAAGCTGTGACACAGCTGAGCCAAGAAAATAACATCAAGCTGAAAGAATGTGCCGCCAAACACCTAAGAACAAAGATAGAGAACAAGCGTGCAGGCTGGAAGGAAAAGACGGCAAGTTTAAATATGGAGAAGGATACCCCCAAAGTCTACCGTCTAATGAAGGCAAAGAATGATGAAGGTACCAAGGGATAGAAGATCACCCTAGAGGAAGATGGACAGATGCTAACAGGAAAGGCAGCTGCAAACACCTTCGCAAGCACCTACGCAGAAGAAAGCAACACCACCATTCCCAAGCACTTACAGAAGGAAGTAAGAACAGAGAAAAAGGACAGATTAACACAAAATCGCCCTACACATGATACCATGAAACAAGACCTCTCCATGGCTGAACTGAAACAAGCCATCCAGAAGTTGAGGAAAAAGAAATCTCCTGGCCCTGATAACATAAAAAACGAGATGCTACAAAATTTAGGCAACTCATCGCTCCAAACTCTTTTGGACATATTCAACCTCAGCTGGAAAGAGGGGCAGGTTCCGCAGTGCTGGAAGGAAGCTACAATGATTCCCATTCTTAAAAGAGGCAAGAACAAAGGCAAACCTGCAAGCTACCGTCCCATCAGCCTTACTAGTTGTGTCTGTAAGACCATGGAGCATATTGTAAACCAGCGCCTACAGCTTTATATGGAGTCTGAGGGCATCGTGTGAGGCACCGTGGTCGAGTGGTTTAGGCGGTCAACTCGTGATCCAGAGGTCGCGGGTTCGATCCCCGCTCGGCTCGGTGTTGTGTCCTTGGGAAAGACACTTAAATCCTATTTTCCCCACTCCACCCAGGTGTACAAGTGGGTACCAGCTCTGCTGGGGAAGTATCTGGCGACAGACTAGCGTCCTGTCACAGGGGTGGTGAAAAACTATCAGTTCGCTTAACGCTACAGAAACCGGGATAAGCTCCGGCTCTATGGGCCTTCTGGCTCGAAAGAAAATACTGAGGGCATCATGGCGCCTGAGCAGGCTGGATTCAGACAGTACAGAAGTACAGAAGATCAAACAACTCACCTGTCCCAAGTTATAGAGGATGCTTTCCAGTCTCAGAAGGTCACTCTGGCAGTCTTTATTGATTTACAGAAGGCCTTTGACAAGGTCTGGAAAGACGGCCTCCTTGTAAAACTCCTGCGAAATGGCATTCAAGGCAACATGTACCAGTGGACCAAATCTTACCTGCACAACCGAAGAGCCAGAGTGTCGGTGGATGGCCACTGTGGCCGAAAGGTGTTACTGAGGCAGGGCGTTCCCCAGGGAGGTGTGCTCTCACCCACTTTATTCATCCTCTTCATCAACGATGTGGTCGCAGAATTACCAAGAGGTGTCCATGCCGCGCTTTATGCAGACGACCTGGTACTCTGGAGCAACGAAGAACATGCAACAACAGCAACCTATAGAATGCAACTTGCCCTGGAGAGTGTTGCAGCATGGGCTGAAAACTGGTGCATAACAATCAACAGGGAGAAGTCCACAGCCACTTTTTTCACGCTCTCACCCAAAGCAAAACCTGGGATACTTACCCTTGGAAACACCACGCTAAAATTTGAGGATCATCAAACCTACCTGGGAGTCACTTTTGACAAGCGAATGACATATAAATGAAGCAGAGAACAAAGCCAGAAGAAAACTAAATATCATGCGGAAACTGGCCGGAACCAACTGGGGAGCAAACGCAAAATTACTGAAGACAGTCTACCAAGGCGCAGTAAGACCTTACCTTGAATATGGATCTAACTCCTGGATGACATCTGCCAAGACTCACCATCAAACTCTTGACAAGGTCCAAAATCAAGCACTAAGAATCATTACAGGGGCAATGAAGTCTACACCAATCAACAAAATGGAAGAAGTGACTGGCATCCCTCCCCTATCTACAAGAGGAGAACAGAAGGCCCTGATACAATCAAAGAAATACGAGTGCACTACAGATCACCCAATGAAGACAAGGATAAAACAACTATCCTCAGGCAGGCTAAAGCGATCTAGCTTTGCCCTTGAAACTAGAGGCCTAGTACGAAAATACCAAGCAAAGCTTCCAGACCATGTCAAACCTTTCTCTTTCTCTCTTGACACACCACCATGGGAAGAAAGAAGAACTGATACCAAAGTAAATACCTCTGTCCCCCACATAACAACAAAAAATGAGCAGAGTGAAATTGTGAAAAAGACTCTCACACTAGCCATGTTGGAAGAACGATACCCCCAAGAAAGCTGGATTCACATATACACCAATGGATCAGCAACTGATGCTGTCAAGTGTGGAGGTGCAGGAGTCTACATTCAGTACCCTAATGGAGAATGGCAGGCTGAAGTTATTCCAACAGGCCTGCATTGTACTAACTACAAGGCTGAAGTAGAAGCCCTGATCCATGCAGCAAATGTCATCAACAGCAGAGTGGACAACAACACCCAAGTCGTCTTCCTGACCGACGCACTCTCTGTGCTGCAGTCCTATAATGCCGGACAACTGAAAGATCTGGAGAAGGCACTGCACAGTCTTAACGCCTTACGCATAGAGCTCCAGTGGATCCCCTCCCACTGCGGCATTAAAAGAAATGAACAAGCAGACAAGATGGCCAAAATAGGGACAAGAGAGGAGCAAGAGAACAATCCTGTCAACCTAATGGAGATGAAAATCATCATCAAATCTCTCTTCAGATCACCACTCAAACCAGACCCTTATCACCAGCTTTCACGACAAGCACAGGTGGTCATTTTCAGACTACACACAGGGCACAACAGGCTGAATAAACACCTCCACAGAAAATTGAAAATTACACCATCTGCTATGTGCCCCTGTGGGGAAGAAGAACAGGATACGGCCCACATCCTACAAGACTGCAGGACCCTCCAGACGCTAAGGCTAGAAGTGTGGCCTGAGCCCACGCCTCTGGAGCAGAAACTGTACGGCACGGTGGATGACCTGCAGGCAACTGCTGAATTCCTCAGAAGATCTGGTCTCACAACATAACCCAGGCAACGCAAAGAAGAAAAAAGTACCTGATGATTGGACCAAGGGAGTGATAGTCAAAATCCCCAAGAAAGGAACCCTGAGCGACTGCAACAACTGGAGGGAAATCACTCTTTTTTCTGAGCCAAGCAAGATACTGGCCAAGGTCATCATCAGAAGAATATCAGACGCTGTGGACGATGCTTTGAGGAAGGAACAAGCAGCATTCAGGAAGCAACGAGGATGTATAGACCAGATATTCACGCTCAGAAACATCATCGAACAGTGAACAGAGTGGCAAAGACAACTGTATGTGAATTTTGTGGACTTCGAAAAGGCATTTGACAGCATACACAGAGACAGCCTTTGGAGTATCCTTCGACACTATGGCATCCCATCGAAACTGGTACACCTTATCAAAAGCTTCTATGACAACTTCAGATGCTCTGTGGGCCATAGCAACACTGTCTTTGAAGTCAAGACTGGAGTAAGACAAGGATGTGTGATGTCAGCAGTTCTCTTCAATCTGGCCATTGATTGGGTGATGAGGAAAACGACAGAAGACACCCCAAGAGGGATTTGCTGGAGCCTGTTCTCATCACTAGACGACCTTGACTTTGCGGATGACCTGGCGCTGCTGTCACACACACACCAACATATCCAGGAGGAGACCAGCAGACTCCAAACATTCGGACAGCAAGTGGGGCTTCATATTAGCACCAAGAAAACAGAGACAATGTCGCTCAATGTGAACACACCAGCCCCTGTGAAAGTGAATGGAACTGACCTGCGCCAGACAGACAAGTTCACATACCTTGGCAGCAGCATCAAACCAGAGGGCGGCACAAAAGAAGACATCCACAACAGACTGGGCAAGGGCCCAGGAATGTGTTTAGGGAGATGAACAATATCTGGAGATCAACTCAGTACTGCACCAACACCAAACTGAAGCTATACAGAGCTGTGTTGTGTCTATGCTCCTGTACGGTTCTGAGTGCTGGAGGATGACGGAAGTGGATCTTACCAAACTTCGATCCTTCCACACCATATGCCTGCGAAGAATTCTCCGGATCTTTTGGCCAGAGAAGATCTCCAATGAAGACCTACTACGGAGATGCAGGCAAGAAGACATGGGAACCATCATCACCAGATGTTGTTGTTGTGTTGTTGTGCGTTCCCCAGCTTTACACCCTGGGGGTCACCCACAACATGCACTCTGACTCACTCATCCCACCTGGGAATCACTGTGAGATAGGAAGTACACCCCGGGTGAGAAGTTTGCGTGTATGACTCTTTTCAAGTACCTCGCCACATAGGCAGCCATACTCCGACTTCAGAGGATTTTTTCTCCTATAAAGGAGAGTGCAGGTTGCTATGTTAAGAGCTTGTCATGGCTGAAGGCAATCTCAACACAACATTTTAAACATAACAACATTTTGATGTAGGCCTTGGCAATTAGCTGACATCAATAACTGACACAGCTTTTGGCCTGGGCCCATCTCATCACCAGATGAAGGTAGAAGTGGATTGGGCACATCCTCCGAAGAGACCCACAGTCAATCACAAGAACAGCATTGCACTGGACCCCCAGAAGGAAGGAGAAAGAAAGGAAAACCAAAAGCATTGTGGAGAAGAACTGTAGAAAGTGAGATGAAGGCCATGCAGTACTCTTGGGGATCAGTGACTAGGTTGGCCCAGAATAGGCAGGAGTGGAAGCACTTTGTTGCTGCCCTACACACCGCTGGGCGTAATGGCTAATGATGATGATGATATAGCGCTGTATCTTGCACAGACAAATCAAAGCCCTTGCACTCAACTCATTCTTACACAGTCATACAACCAACAGCAAGTAACAGTTCCAACAAGTCCAAATCCCAAACACACACACACACACACACAGAGGCCACACACCCTGGCAGGGTGATGGAGTCTTTTGGCTGTTGAAAAGCAGGGAGAGCTATGAAATGAAACAGGAGAGGAAAATCTTAGGTTTGAAACAAATAATTATGTCTTGAGGCCGGATTTAAAAGTGTCACAAGAAGGCCTTTGGTGAAGAGAGATAGGGAGGTCATTCCAAATCGATGGACCAGACACAGAGAAAGAGGGACGCCCATGGTGGACTGGTTGAATCTAGGTATTCGAAAGCACAAGGAATCTGCAGCAGAGCGAAGGGAACGAGAAGGAGTGTACAGGTGAAGACATTCACAGAGTAGGAGGGTGCTGTTTTGTGGAGACATTTGTAACAGAGGGTACAGATCTTATAGTTTATTCTTTGTGGCACAGGCAGCCAGTGGAGAGATCAAAAGAGAGGAGTAATGTGCTCAGATTTTTTCTTTCTGAGGACTAGTCGAGCTGCAGAGTTTTGAATATGTTGAAGGGAGTGGATAGATGATGCTGGCAGACCAGCCAAAAGAGAATTGCAATAGTCCAGACGTGAAAGAATGAGAGATGCCACAAGTTTGGATGTTGCGTCTGTGGACAGGTACTTTCAAATTGCACTAATACACTGTAATTAATAGTAGCAAGACTGGCAGGTCTGGGTGATGAATTTTTGCATAGAGAGTGTGTTGTCGATAATGACCCCTAGATACTTCACAGCAGTGGATAGAGGAACTGATGCATTGCCTAATTCTATTGAAGCCATTGTAATAGAAGAGAGTTTGTGTTTGGTCCCTACAAGCATGGCTTCAGTTTTATCAGCATTTAGTTGTAGCTTGTTCTCTATCATCCAATTTTGGATATCTTGAAAGCAGTAGGCTATATTTGTTAAGAGAGAAGGCAGATTTTCAGGAGTGTCGCTGCTTAGAATCTGAGAGTCATCTGCATAAAAGTGATGGTTGATCTGATGATGGTTAATAATATGTGACAGTGGAGCCATGTAGAGAGTGAAAATAACAGGGCCCAGAACTGATTCCTGTGGGACTCTACATTCCAGTCTGGCAGGTACTGACTGAATCTTGTTTACTGTGACTATCTGGAATCCCAAAGTCCAACCCCTCGTCCACGTCGTGGGAAACGGAAACAGGTCAAGCTGGCTAACGGGGCTCTGGTGAAGCTGTGACTGGCCTAGCAAGCCGACAGTGGATTTTAACAACGCTAAGAAAACTGAAAAGAGACATAAACGGATGGATACCAACGGAAAACGACCTCGCAATGGAAACGGACATCGAGATAGGAACAGTGACTACATTGGAACATGGAACATCTGCAGCCTAACAAACAAGGAACCAGAAATTGTGGAATTCATGACCAAAAGAAAGATCTCCATCATGGGCATTTCTGACACTAGGAAGAAAGGTGAAGGAATGAAAGAAATCCATTTAAACTTTGTTCTCATCTGGAGTGGAGTCAGGAAAGACCAGAGAGCAATGCATGGTGTGGGATTCATCCTACACCCAGACATAGCAAAGAATCTCATGAGTATAGAACATATATCAGAAAGACTGATTAAAATCGGTGTAAGAAAGTCCAACAAAATTGTCTACTATATTCAAGTATACGCACCGTGTAACGATTCGTACTCAGAAGAGGAGAAAGACTCATTCTATCAAGAGCTCTCCGACTCATCAACATGCACCCTGACAAAGAGGACCTGTATGTCATGGGTGATTTCAACGGCAGAGTTGGTGAGAGAAGAAACCCGTGGACAAAACATCTTGGACCCCACAGTGACCACAGAACACCTTGTAATTACAACGGGAACCACATGCTGGAACTATGTGCAGAGCATGATCTGATCATCACCAACACCTTTTTCCAACATCGAGCCTCCCAAATTTACACCTGGTACAAATGGAATGATCTCAACATGATCTCAACATCTCGTCTCAAATCGACTTTATACTTGCAAGATCTAGAACACGTTACGCCATCAAAGACTCAAAAGCCATCCCCAATGCCAACCTTGACACTGACCACAGGCCTGTCATTCTAGCCTCCAGTACTCAGAAGAAAAAAATAACAACTTCTAGGAAGAACCAGCCTGAAAAGATCAACCTCCTCAAACTGGAAGAGAAAGAAGTGCAAGAAAAGATTCACAGTGCTATCAAGGTGAAACTTGACCCCATTGATACAACACCTTCAACATGGAGCAAGTCTGGGACACCTTCAAGCCAGCTCTCTTGAACACCTTAAGGGAAGTTTGCGGGACAAAGAAATGTGGAGGTAATAACAGGAAAGCTACAGCTTGGTGAACCAAGAGGTGAAGGAAGCCATCAAGAAAAAAAAAGCAGCTATATAAAGCTGGGTCAAGACCAAGACAGAAGAGGGCTACGTCAAGTACAGAATCGCAAGAAGACATAGTAATCGTGTTGAAAGCCTCCAAAGAACAATCTTGGGCGACTTATGGAGAGAAGTTAAGCGAAATTTGCAAGAACTCCCCAAGAGAATTTTTCAAAAGTGTGAAGACGATGAGAGTAAGAGATGAGCCATTCAATCCAACAACAGTAGTGAATGATGCAAATGAGAGGCACTGCACAAAGAAGAGGAAATTCTGAAATGATGGGAAGACTATTTAAAGATCTTTTAAACCCATCTGGAGTACAAGCTTCCAGCTCGCAGTTCTCACCACGCTACAAAGACCAGTTAGAGCCCCAAATCCTTGAAGCTGAAACAAGAAAAGCAATTAAAACCAGCCCAAAGGGCAAAGCGGCAGGTGATGACGGCATAACAACTGAAGCCATCCTTGCATGCGGAGAAACGGAGTTAAGTGGCTCACCATCATCTTCCAGAAAGCATGGGAAGAGAGGAAAGTACCAATGGACTGGCAAAATGCAATAGTGGTGCCAATTTGAAGAAGAAAGGCAGCAAGAGAGACTGCAGCACCTACAGAGCATTTCACTTCTGAGCCATGTAGGGAAAATGTATGCAAAGATTCTGGAACAGTGCACAAGAGCCAAAGCAGAACACCTACTGAGCAATGCCAGTTTGGCTTTCGGAAAGGAAGAGGGTGCACAGATGCCATTTTCGCACTCGGACAGCTGTGTGAAAGAGCCATCGAATACAACCAAGACCTGCATACAGTATTCGTTGATCAAGAAAAAGCTTTCGACGAGTCAACAGAGACAAGCTCTGGAGATCCTGGAGCAGTACGACGTGAAGGGCAGTTGTTGATAACATCAGAGCAATCTATGCCAACAGTATGAGCGCAGTCCGAATAGCCAGTGGAACATCTGACTGGTTCCCGGTTACATCAGGGGTCAGGTAAGGCTGCGTACTCTCCCCCCTTCTCTTCGTGATCTACAAAGACCAGATTAAAAAGGAAGCCAACCCAGATCCTGAGGCCCCTGAACGAACTATTATTTGCTGACGACCAGTCCCTGATGAATCAGAACAAAGCAGCTCTTCAAGACACACAGACCAACTCAAACACAAGCTGCGAGAGGTATGACATGAAGATCAGTACCACCAAACAGAAGTTACGTCTGTCAGCAGAAATCCAGGAAAGCTGGACATCAACATCAACGGCACCCCAGCTGAAACAGACCAAAGAATTTAAATACCTTGGCAGCCTCTTCACTGAAGATGGAAAATTGGACAGAGAGATAGAAACAAGATGCCAGAAAGCGAATGCAGTCAGTTACCAACTCGCCCCCCTTCTAAAACATCCCAGCATCCCAATGAGCACCAAGGCAAAACTCATCAACGCCATCTTCGTTCCAACACTCACATACCAGTGTCAGACATGGGCCCTAACAAAAGCTTAGAGAGAAAACTGGTTAATGTGAAATGCGCTGCCTGAGAAAAGCTGTCAACAAGACCAGACGCGACAAGATCAAGAATGAGGTGATCAGAGACATGGTTGGACTAACACCAATTCTCCACCATATCGAACAACAAAGGATCAGGTGGTTTGGTCACCTCACTAGAATGCCGCCCAACCAACCAGCCCTACGGGCATACACCATCAAATACAATGGCTGGAAAGCCAGAGGTAGACTAAGGAGACGAAGGAGCGACTCTGTGGCTGACACCCTGCGAGCCCATGACCTGTCACTACATCAAGCCTCCCGCCTAGCTGCAGACAGACGTCTGTGTCTCCCCGTGACGCCGAAGGGCACCAGCGGCAGATGAAAGAAAGAAGAAGAAGAAGATCTGGAATCGGTCAGTCAGGTATGAGCTAAACTAGGTGAGGGCTGTACCAGAAACACCAAACGTATCTTGAAGACGGGAGAGAAGAATAGAGTGGTCAATAGTGTCGAAGGCTGCAGACAAGTCGAGTAGAGTGAGAAGGGAGATTTTCCCGGAGTCAGAAGCAAGTAGAAGCGTGTTTAAGGTGTGGACTGGTGCTGTGGTTATCGCGATAGGCAGATTGAAATGCAGGAAGAAGACTGTTGGAGAGAAGGTGGTTGTTGAGCTGTTTCAGAACAACTTTTTCAAGGACTTTAGAGATAAAAAGTAGGTTGGAAACAGGTCTGTAGTTCTTCAGAATGTTAGGGTCAAGGTCATGCTTTTTGAGTAGTGGTGTGACTAAAGCAGTTTTGAGAGCTGAAGGAACATTTCCAGAAACAAGAGATGAGTTAACTATTTTCGTGATAGGGGGTATAAGCTGTGGTAGCACTGTGCAAAAAGAGAAGCAGGTATGGGGTTGAGATCCCATGATTTTATAGTCATTCCTTTTCAGAATTGTCTCGATTATCAATCTTGCTTCTGGATGAAAAACAGGAGAGGAGTGCAAGAAAATTGAGATCTGAAATTGTCAGGCCTGGAAAGGAGTCAGATCAAGCTAAGCGAATGTTACCGATTTTAGTCAGAAAAAGAATGCAGAAAAAAATAGAAGGAAGTTCAAGTGGATTGTAGATAGAAGGCCGAGGGATAGCCTTCGCAGAAATCCACGAAAGTGGATGTGATGGAAAAGAGAGATTTCATAGTTGATGGCACCAGAACTTGAGAAGAAGAAGTAGTTTTGTATTTTGCTGAATGGATTAAGAGATTTGTTTTATGAAGAAGCTGTTTGGTTTGTTTCAGGTTTTTGTTTTTGGCCATTGCCGTTCTGTAGTCGGCATTTGCGTTTTTGGCAACCAGATGTCATGGTGTACCATGGTGCACAGGGCCTATCCAGGCAAGGAGATGGACATAGGAGGTGCATGCACATCAGGAGTTGACTGAGGACGGTATAGAGGTGATTAGAAGGGACCATAGTGGTCAGGCGTTTTATGATGACGTTCAGCCGCTTGGGAAAGAAAACTTTGAATATCTATGCCTTGAGGTTGTGAAGGGTAATGCAACTTCTTCTTTCTCATAAGGTTTTGGCAATGTTTAGGTAGAAAAGAATTGTAGACTGATCGGAGATCAGTTACGTCAGTGACAGATACAGACTGACTGTGACTAGAATCTGCCTGGCCAGACAAGAACAAGCTCACAAAGTCACCAACAGTACTGGGCTTGAGTCTGGGAGCCATTACAGTCCATGATGGACTTCTCCCTGAAAGGGACAGCGCCTTGTATACCCTTCACCCTGAGGACTACATTCTGTGCTATCTGCAGACAGACATTAGGGATCATCATCATCATCATCATCAGACGCTTGACCTTGGCGGTCGTGGGGGAGACAAAAGACGATCCGTGGTAAGCCTCCACCATCCATCTCGTCCTCGGCTCTCCAGTAGTGCCGAGAGATTCATCCTGGTCCATTCTCTGATGTTTGTCCATCCATGACTTGTTCTGTCTTCCCCCCTCTTTCTGCCACCTTCGAAGTGTTCCCTGCAGTACTGTTTTTGGCAGAGTGTGTGGCGTTGGACGGGCCGAACCATTCAGCTTTTTCTTCTTGACGATGGTGGAAGGGGTTTCCCTGTGGACCTGCCACCGTGTTATTTGACCTTGACAAATTCAATTGGTCTTTCGTACGTTCCAGGGAATGCCCAGTAGTTGTCTATGGCATTTTTGTTTTCAAATGACTGGATTCGCTTTGCTTGTTTAGCAAGTCACTTTCCAGTTACACTTCTGTACAGCAGGATAGTCCTGAATTAGGGCTTTTGTAACCTTTAGTTTGATTGGGAAACTGATCTCTTTACTTTTCCATATGGTGGTGAGTTTTTGTCATGGAAGATGTTGCCATGGCTATTTCCTGACTTTGATTTCTGTCGTTGATCCCACCGTCCTTTGTGAGTGTAGCGCCAAGGTATTTAAAAGCGTCTAACCTCCTCCAGTTGTTGGCCGTTCATGTAAATTTTAGCATGGGGTCGCTCATGCTGTTCAGGCAAGTACTTTAACATTTCTCCAGCTCACCTCCATCCCATATGCTCCAGCTCTGTTCTCAAGTCTGTGCAAGAGTCTTGCAGCTCCTGTGTTACTTCCGCCATGAGGTCAATGTCATCGCAAACCGAAGTGTTGATGGGTCTGCTGCCAAATAGAGATGGTATAGTGGAAGTCATGGAGGTCTCACTCTTAATGTTTTCCCAGAACAGATTAAACAGGACTGGAGATAACAGGCATTCTTGTCGGACCCCAACTGTGGTTTTGAAGTAGTCTCCGACCTGATTTTTCAGAAGGACTGCACTGCTTGCGGTGTTGTATAGTGCTTGAATGGTTTGCACTAGTCCTTCTTCAATGCCAAACATTCTGAGGACATACCACAGGCCTTCGTGCCATACTCTGTCGAAAGCCTTCTTGAAGTCGATGAAGTTGTGGAACAGGTCTCTCTGATGTTGAAGATGTTTTTCCATCAGGATGTGGCAGTTAAAAATCTGTTTGATTGTGCTCCTGCCTGCCCTGAACCCAGCTTGTTCCTCTGCAAGGTGTTCTTCTGCCTCCTTCTTGAGTCGATGCAAAATAACTTTGAGCATGATCTTGCTGGCGTGGCTGATGAGGCTGATTGTTCAATAGTTTTGGCATTGGCGTAAATTCCCCTTCTTGGGCAGGGGTATGATGAGTGATTGTGTCCATTCTGTTGGCCACTGTTTTGTCTCCCAAATCTTCTGACAGATAGCTGTAACATGTGTGATGACTGTTTCGCCACATGCTTGAGCAGCTTTGCTGGTATGTTGTCTGCTCCTGGGGACTTTCCTACTGGTAAGCTGCGGATGGCTTCTTCCACCACTTCCCTCATTATAGGTAATGGCAAGGGTGCTCTTGATGTTGCTGCTTTCTCTTCTATTATGCTCTTGTCAGGTTGTATTGGGTAGTTTTACAGTTCTTGACAATACTCAGACCACCTGTTCAATGCAGCTGAGCTTTCTGTGAGGAGGTTTCGGAGCTGTCTTCAATGACTGATGATTTGGTTTGAAGTGGTTTTGTGAGTTTCTTCAGGGTGTCGTATGCCTTTTTACTGTTGCCCACTTTCATGCTTTTTTTGATCTCATCACATTGATCACTGATCCACTTCTCTCTGGCCTTTAACATTGACTTCTTCACAAGATTGTTGGCCTCCCGGTATTCTTTAGGGTTGGAAGACCTGGTTGGTTTCAGTGCTCTTCTTGTATCGCAGAGGTCCAAGATGTCATTGGTAGTCCATGGCTGGTGTTTATTCTTCTGACAACCGAGTACCTCCTCTGCTGTTTCTTGGACTGCCTCATTAAAGTTGTTGGTGAGGTCATTGATGTCATTGTCCAGGAGGGTTAGTGCCGCAAAACATTCACCAAGCTTAGCTTGGAAGATCTCCTCAACATCTGGATCTTTCAGTTTGTCCACGTCAAATTTAATACGTGGGTTTGCAGGCTGTTTGTTTTTCTTCAGCTTCATTTTGAATATCAGCAGCACAAGGTCGTGGTCGCTGCCTATGTCAGCTCCAGGGTAGGTTCTTGTTCTGGCTCTGTTGATGCTGGATAGAAGCGCCGTGGGTGTTAAGATAAATCTATGGTTAGGATCTAGCCGTTTTGGCGCATGCCAGTTGTCCTCCTTGACTGCTTGGGGGGATAGAGGGTATTGCATTGGTAAGTCCTGTGGGTGCATGGCAAACTCCAACAGACATAGTCCCCTGTCGTTGGTCCTCCATTCCAAAACTGACCAACTGTTCCGGCCCATTGTTTGTAAGAGTCAGGGCCTACTTTGGGCGTTAAAATCCCCTGGATATGATGATGTCCTTCTTGGGTATTTTCATAATGGTCTCCTTCAAGATCTTCATAAAATTCTTCTACTTCTCATCTGCATGGTCAGATGAGGTGTATAGATAAGTAAGATGGTGATGTTCTTGGGCTTGGCCGACGGAAACCCGGTATGCTGATAACCTGCTGGAAGCTGGTGTACAGCTGATAATGCACCCCACTACTTCCTTTCTGACAATAAATGCCACTCCATGTTGGGTATTTTCTCTTGCCACGTACCAGATCTTGTTGCCCCTCTTCAGTCAATGTCTTACCACATCCTTTCCATCTCACTTCTCCTAGTCCAATAATGTCCCATTTATAGCGGCTAAGCTCATACTCTAGTTCTTGATTTTTTCCGCACGTGTTAAGTGTACGGACTTCCATGTATACAAGGGTGATCTGTTTCTCGTAGGGAGCTAAGTAAGTTAACCTTCAGTACTGACTTGTTACTTCCACCCTGGGTTGATCAATGGAAAGCCCGGTCGGTTGGTAACCCCGGCCCTCGACCGATCCGGTATCATATTGACTTTGCATTTGTCTTTCATGTTTTTTTCTGTGGGCTTAGAATGATTCCTCCGTGGCACAATGTCCTCTCCAAGTCTCCATATTTTGTTGTTTTTTTTCTATTGGTTTTCCTCCCCCAAAATGTTGACAGGTTGTCTGGTTACATGGATACCATAGCAGTAACAGAGAACTTCTCTGACTGACCTGACCATTAGGGGATACAAAAGTCCTAAAGACAATGCCTCCAGCGTGTGTGGGTGGCCTAACCATACCAAGGGCATTGAAACGCATGTTTGAGTGCTCCAAAACTACTGTACAAGCCAAGGTGAGACCATGAGGGGGGACCCCATTTCCAGATCGCTTATGGCAGCGAGTTGCATCATATTTTTCCCACTCAATAGAAAAATGTTACTCCTGGTCATTGACTACTACTCAGAGATATTAGATCATGCTGGTGCCAAACTACATCACAGCAATGGTAACCATTGTCAGATGAAGATAGTCTTCAGCTGCCATGGTATTACCAGAATTGTCATTGACAGACAATGGCCCACAGTTTGCTGACCGGAGATTTTCACTTCCTGTGGCATGAGAACTGGGATGTGAACATGTACATCCTCTCCCCAGTACCCTCAGTCCCAATGTGAAGTGGAAACGTGCAGTACAACCATCAAGATGCCATAAGAAGAGCAAGTATGGGATGTTGCCTCAAAACCCATGTCCAATGTAATGCCAGAATTATATCTCTTTCATTTCTCTTCTCTCCTCTCGCCGTTCTGTCCCCAGACCCTAGACCTTATCACCCTGAAGGAAGGAGAAGGAGTACCGTGAGAAGATAACAGAAGAACTACAACTACCAGACATGGGCTGTTGTTCCAGAAAACATGTCCACCTGCACCGTGTATGGGTTCCTGATCTGCAAAAGAAGGCACAGTTGTAGGCAGCCAATTGAAGCTCCACGCAGTTTAAACATTCAACCTCGATGCATGTCACCCTTACCACAGAACAGTACCCCCGTTTTCTGTGGTCGTCCCCCTCCTCGCATACTGAGGATAACTGAAAAGAAAAGAAACTGACCACTCTTGTGGCACTTCCATCCAACCCTGCTGTCACCACATCCCTCCTGGGGAAAGCAGACCTACAACCCGGTGGCCGCCCGCTTCACCTGGTTTTAACCCAACACTGCCCAAAGCCAGCAGGACCACCCTCAAACACATGTCCTGCAGCAACCCGAAATCTACCCAAAAGTGAGTCCATCCATCCTACTGAAGCTATGAATGCTAAATCTTTGTGGACAAGAGACTCTTATTCCTTTTAGCTATATCACCTTTGAAACAAGGATTAAGAGATAGAGTTAAAGCGAGTCAAGCTCAACCAGGCTTTGCCTCCCCCCAAGTGTTGTGTTGGAGGGGGCCCATAAAACTTGCATAGTTTTATATACAAACTAAGCAGTTTACATCTGACTTGCGTTTTACCGATCTCTCTACTAAAACTGAAAGTAAATACTAATTTATTTTTGATGGGTAAAACTATAAAAGTATGGGAATTTATGCTAAAACAATATCTGATCAAGACGTGTCAAGAACTTTATCAACAAATTATTAATTACTAAATAATATTTTAATGTCAAAACTTATTAAAAATGAAATGTTACTATTTTTATTTTGATGGGTAATATAAAATATGAATTTTTGCTAAACAATATCTTGTCAAGAACTAATACAAAATACTATAAAAAAATAAACTTATACTTCTTCTTTATTATTTGATTTATGTGAATTTTTTATTAAAAAAAAAAGTCAAAACCTTCTCAAAAGCATAATACCCAGGCTTCGTTACAGAAGGAGAGACAATTGGAGGGCACTTGCAATGGAGCTTGGTTGGGTAGTGGAGAAGATTCCGGCATTCAGGACGTTGGAAGCCCATCACGCATCACACACCACATGCATTCACACAACACATAGACCGTGACTGGCTATCCCTACAGGGGTGCGATCCATGCCTGCCAGCTCTGCCTGCCTACCCTGCCTGCCCAGTCCTAACCCATTCGACTTCCCCACTTGGCTGCCCGAAGGGCGATAGAAGAGTGAAAAATTCATAAATATAAACCTTCCTATCGATGGAGCAATACTTACCAGGCCTCCATGCCTCCATTGCGCTTTGTGTTAGCAAAAGATTTTGGGCATTGTGTGCCAATACACACAGAAGCTTATCATCCAATCTTTAGAATCTTAATAACCTCAATGCATCATTTAGATATTAGTATTCATGAAGCCTCACATCATGTATATGTAAAGATTTAGCTTGAACTGGCAGTAGTGGTATCATTTGTGTTGACCGAACCAAAGTATTTTCTTACCTCATCAAAATGTTGATATGGTAAATAGCCTGAGGGGTAACTTGATTTGGCTGTCCCTCTATAGTAGAAATAAATGGTTTAATACCAGATTAACAAGCTCTCACTTGATCTGGATAAAGGGGCCATTGGTTCTTCAAACAGCATTAATATTCCTTTTAATGATCTTGCGGGAGTGTTCAGATTTATGTCCACACAGTAATCTGCTTTATTCTTCATTAATGTGCTATGGTTGGGGACTCTTTCATAAATAGCAAGCCTTGACTGATATTGCTGTGCAATCAGCGTGCAAGCTCTGTGTTTTGAAACATCATATCTAAAGATTAACCAGATATTTTGTACTTTGGTCAGGGTCAGTGGATGTAATAACACAAGCACTGTCATTAAAGGGTAGCTATACGACAGTCGGTCTCTGAGTGCCCTGATAGTAAGGCATGTGAGAGTGAGCAGTTCAAAGTCAAGAGGAATACAAAACCTTTTTACCATAGGCTTTTGCTATGCGCATCTTTTTTCCCTTGTTTCCCTTATCACAGAACCTACTCTGTGTTTTAGTCCCTCATCTTTCCTGTATGCCCTGATAAATAAGATCATCTCTTTTTTCTTTTGTCATCCATAAAATCATATAGATCAAGAATATGTCGCTTTTTTAATGAAGCACTTCTCTGCCTTCTAGCTTGACACTAATCTTTTTATAATAGCCCTACCTAAGTTTGTTTACCACACTTCTGTTTGGATCATCTCAGACTTAGTTCAATCTGAAAAGCAAGCCTAGTTGTCCTGGAACAAATAAACATCATCTTTTCCTAAATTAGGAAACCTAACAGTCAGATCTGATTTTCACCCAATAGTGGAGGGGTTGTTTGTAATAACGTTGTCCTGTCTGTTTCCTTTAATGCCAAAGGGGATCTTTTAAACGCCCTGTATGGATCAAGGATTGCTCCAAATGTTTGTTGCCCATTTTTTTTTCTATAAGTAGCAAAAAAAAAAAAAATAATTTGAATAATTGGAAGACTATGATATAGATATGGATGATGTGTTTACGCCAGCTGATGATATGGGTGAAGCGGTAGCATCTGTAGCACCCTTGCATTCAGTCAGAAGAGAATTATTAGAAAGCAGGGTTAAAGATTTTCACACAAGTTTGGGACAACCAACGCCAGAAGTACTAGACCATACTGACTATGATATGGACAACAAAGACAATCTGTATGCTTAACTGCACAGGACAAAAGGTTTTATTAACAAAGAAAAATAATCCAAAACAGTTTTTAGCAAAAATACACTTAACAAGACTAAGTTTTCTATGCAGAGAAAACTTGGTATTAGTGAAAGCATGAACTCTACTAACAGACTGCCTACCAAGCTGTTGCACAACTACAAAATGCTGAACAAAACATACCAACAAACCTTGAAAGTCTACCACTTGAAGACCTGCCAGTCGGCAAACACAACAAATTTAAACTATTTAGAGTTGGAAACTAAGTCATCACACAAGCAGACAAGACACAGCACTGAAAACAATAAATGATCAACCCCTACCCATGCGAGAAATAATGGGATCAATCAAGCACTACAGAGTATTAGAGGCAACTGATAAATAATTTAGCAAAGCTAGGTGATTTAACTCCCATAGAACTAGAAAAGAAAAGCTAGCAGAAGAAGACATGCAAACTTGAACAGGGAAATAAAAGAAGAATCACACCAGTCTAAAATCCTTGCAAGGGTGAACGCCAAGCAAGATTAGAGGTCTTAAACAATAACAGGGCAACAACTACCAATCTCAGGTTAGCAGAATAAAAGAAACAATTCACAATTCTTTATGAAATACAACACTACGGGGAAAAAATCGTCCGTTTTTTGGGGGGGTAAATTTTTTAAAAGAGGGGTTTCC
>CM054137.1:84506118-84533703 GCA_028751875.1 Rapana venosa | reverse complement strand
CTGTTTTGTGCCCCTGTGGAGAAAAAGAACAGGTACGGCCCACTCCTAAAAGATGCAGGACCCCCCAGACGAAAGGTAGAATTTGGCTGAGCCCACGCCTTGGGCGAAACGACGGCACGGGGTGACCTGCAGGAACTGCTGAATTCCTCAAAAGATCTGGTCCACAACTTAACCCCAGGCAACCAAAGAAGAAAAAAGTACCGTGTTTGGACCAAGGGAGTGATAGTAAAAAATCCCCAAGAAGGAACCCTGAGCGCTGAAAACAACGGGGGGGAAATCATCTTTTTTTTCTGGCCAAGCAAAGATATGGCCAAGGTCATCATCGAAAAATATCAGACGCTGGGACGGGCTTTGGGGAAGGGAACAAGCAGCTTTCGGGAAAGAACGGGGATGTATAGCCAGAATTCACGCTCAAAAAACATCACAAACGTGAACAGGTGGCAAGAAAAACTGTTGTGAATTTTGTGGACTTCGAAAAGGCTTTTTGACAGCAAACAAGACAGCCTTTGGAGTACCCTTCCCAATTTTGGATCCCATCGAAATGGTACCCCTTTTATCAAAAGCTTCTATGCAATTTCAGATGTCTGTGGGCCATGCAACACGTTTTTGAAGCAAGACGGAGAAAGACAAGGATGTGTGATGTCGCATTCTCTTCAATCGGCCATTGTTGGGTATGAGGAAAACGACAGAAGACCCCCCAAGAGGGATTTGCGGAGCCTGTTCTCATCACTAGACGCCCTTGACTTTGCGGAGACCGGGCGGCTGTCACACACACACCAACATACCCAGGGGAGCCGCAGCCCCAAACTTTCGGACAGAAGTGGGGCTTCATATTCCCCAAAGAAACAGAGAAAATGTCGCCAAGTGAACACCACCCCCTGTGAAAGTGAATGGAACTGACCTGCCCCCAGACAGACAAGTTCACATACCTTGGCGCGCTCAAACCAGAGGGGGGCACAAAAAAAGACATCCCAAAAAGATGGGCAAGGCAGAATGTGTTTTGGGGATGAAATATCTGGGGATACCAGTACGCCCAACACCAAACTGAAAAGCTAACCAAGCGTGTTTTTGTCTTGCTCCTGTACGGTTCTGAGTGCTGGAGGATGACGGGGTGGATCTTTCCAAACTTCGATCCCTTTCCCACCTATGCCTGCAAGAATTTTCCGGATCTTTTGGCCAGAGAAAATCTCCAATGAAGACCTACTACGGGGATGCAGGCAAGAAAATGGGAACCATCACACCAGTGTTGTTGTTGTGTTGTTGTGCGTTCCCCAGCTTTACCCTGGGGGGCACCCCCAACTGCACTCTGCCCCTCTCCCACCCGGGGTCCGGAGATGGAAGTACACCCCGGGGAAAGTTTGGTGTAATCTTTTTAAGTACCTCGCCAAAAGGCAGCCATACTCCGACTTCAGGGATTTTTTTTTCCCCATAAAGGAGAGTGAGGTTGTATTTAAAGTTGTCATGGCTGAAGGGAATCTAAACAACATTTTAACATAAAACATTTTGATGTAGCCTTGGGAATTAGTGACCAATAACTGACACGCTTTTGGCCTGGGCCATCTCCACCAATGAAGGAGAAGGATTGGGCACATCCCCGAAGAGACCCCCGTCAACACAAGAACAGCATTTCACGGACCCCCGAAGGAAGGAGAAAGAAAGGAAAACCAAAGCATTGTGGGAAGAACTGTAGAAAGTGAGATAAGGCATGCAGTCTCTTGGGGATCGTGATAGGTTGGGCCCGAAAAGGAGGAGTGGAAGCACTTTTTTGCGCCCTTACCCCCGCTGGGCGTAATGGCTAATGTGTATATTATGCGTTTGGGTTCTTGAAGCAAATCGCCCTTGCACCAATATTTAAAGTATAAAAACCCGTAACTTCCCAAAAAATCCCAAATGCACACCCACACCCACACACAAAGGCCACACCCCTGGCAGGGGGGGTGGGTTTTTGGCTGTTTAAAAGCAGGGAGGCTAGAAATAAACAGGAGAGGAAAAACTAGGTTTTAAACAAATAAAAATGTCTTGAGGCCCGGGTTTTTAAAAGTGTCCCCCAAAAAAGGCCTTGGTGAAGAGAGATAGGGGGTCATTCAAATCGAGGACCAGGGCAAGAGAAAGAGGGACGCCCTGGTGGACTGGGTTGAAACTAGGATTCGAAAAACACAAAAGGGTCTGCAGCAGAGCGAAGGGAAAGAGAAGGATTACAGGGGAGAATTCACAAATAGGAGGGTGCTGTTTTTTTTTGGAGACTTTGTAACAGAGGGTACAATCTTTAGTTTATTCTTTGTGGCAAGGCAGCCGTGGAGGATAAAAGAGAGGAGTAATTGCTGATTTTTTCTTTCTGAGGACTAGTCCGAGCTCGAGTTTTGAATATGTTGAAGGGAGTGGATATTTTGTGGGGCAGACCACCCAAAAAGAGAATTGCAATAGTCCAGAGTGAAAGAATGGAGTCCCACAAGTTTGGATTTTGGTCGGGGAAAGGTATTTCAATTGCATTTAATCACTGAAATTAATTAGCAAGACTGGCGGTGGGGGTGATGTTTTTTTGCATAGAGAGTGTGTTGTCGATAAGACCCTAGTACTTCACAGCAGTGGTAGGGAACTGAGCATTCCCTAATTCTATTGAACCCATTGAAATAGAAAGATTTTGTGTTTGGTCCCCACAAGCATGGCTTTAGTTTTATCAGCATTTTGTTGAGCTTGTTCTCTATCTCCAATTTTGGTATCTTTTAAAACAGTAGGCTAATTTGTTAAGGAGAAGGGAGATTTTCAGGAGTGCGCTGCTTAGAATCTGAAGTCTTGCATAAAAGTGAGGTTGATCTGATGATGGTTAATAATATGTGACGTGGGGCCATGTAAGATGAAAATTTTCAGGGCCCAGAATGATTCCTGGGGACTCTACATTCCAGTCTGGCAGGTACTGACTGAATTTGTTTACTGGACACTGGAATCCCAAAGCCCAAACCCCCTGCCCACGTCGGGGGAAACGGAAACAGGTCAAGCTGGCTAAGGGGGCTCTGGTGAGCTGTGACTGGCCTAGCAAGCCGAAAGTGGATTTTAACACGCAAGAAAACTGAAAAGAGACTAAAGGAGGGTACCACGGAAAACGACCTCGCAATAAAACGGCATCGAGTAGGAACAGTGACTACATTGGAACAGGGAACATCTGCGCCAAACAAACAAGGAACCAAAAATTGTGGAATTCATGACCAAAAAAAGATCCCCTAGGGGGCTTTTCTGACATGGGAAAGAAAGGTGAAGGAATAAAAGAAATCCATTTAAACTTTGTTTCATCTGGAGTGGGTCGGGGAAGACCAGAGAGAAATGCATGGTGGGGGATTACCCTACCCCCAGCATAGCAAAAGAATCTCATGAGTTAAACATTATCAGAAAGTTGATTAAAAATGGGTGTAAGAAAGTCCAACAAATTTTGTCTACTAATTCAAGTATACGCACCGTGAAACTTTTTTTCGTACTAAAAGAGGAGAAAGACTCATTCTACAAGAGCTCCCGACCCTCATCAACAGCCCCCCTGAAAAAGAGGCCCTGTAGCATGGGTGATTTCAAGGAGAGTTGGTGAGAGAAGAAACCCGTGGACAAAAATCTTGGCCCCACGTGACCCCAGAACACCTTGTTTACAAAAGGGGGAACCCCATGCTGGAAATTGTGCAGAGAAAAATTGATCATCACCAACCTTTTTCCAACATCGAGCCTCCCAAATTTCACCGGTACAAAGGAATGATCTCAACATGATTCACATTGTCTCAAAACGTTTTACTTGCAAAATCTAGAACACTTTCCCCATCAAAGACTCAAAAGCCATCCCCAAAGCCAACCCCTTTACACTGACCCCCCGGGCCTGTCATTTAGCCCCCAGTACTCAAAGAAAAAAAAAAAACAATTCTAGGAAGAACCCGCCTGAAAAGACAACCCCTCAAAAATGGAAAAGAAAGAAGTGCAAGAAAAGATTTACAGTCTATCAAGGTGAAACTTTACCCCCTTGAAACAAACACCTTCCCCATGGAGCAAGTCTGGACACCTTCAAGCCGCTCTCTTTAACATTAGGGAAGTTTGCCGGGACAAAGAAATGTGGGAGGTTAACAGGAAAGCTACAGCTTTGGGGGAACCCAAGGGTGAAAAGCCTCAAGAAAAAAAAGCAGCTATATAAAGCTTTGGGGCAAGACCAAACAGAGGGGCTACGTCAAGTACAGAATCGCAAGAAGACAAGTAATGTGTTGTGAAAGCCTCCAAAGAACATCTTGGGCGACTTATGGAGAGAAGTTAAGCGAAATTTGCAAGAACTCCCCAAGAGAATTTTTCAAAAGTGTGAAGACGATGAGAGTAAGAGATGAGCCATTCAATCCAACAACAGTAGTGAATGATGCAAATGGAGAGGCACTGCACAAAGAAGAGGAAATTCTGAAATGATGGGAAGACTATTTTAAAGATCTTTTAAACCCATCTGGAGTACAAGCTTCCAGCTCGCAGTTCTCACCACGCTACAAAGACCAGTTAGAGCCCCAAATCCTTGAAGCTGAAACAAGAAAAGCAATTAAACCAGCCCAACGGGCAAAGCGGCAGGTGATGACGGCATAACAACTGAAGCCATCCTTGCATGCGGAGAAACGGGAGTTAAGTGGCTCACCATCATCTTCCAGAAAGCATGGGAAGAGAGGAAAGTACCAATGGACTGGCAAAATGCAATAGTGGTGCCAATTTGGAAGAAGAAAGGCAGCAAGAGAGACTGCAGCACCTACAGAGGCATTTCACTTCTGAGCCATGTAGGGAAAATGTATGCAAAGATTCTGGAACAGTGCACAAGAGCCAAAGCAGAACACCTACTGAGCAATGCCCAGTTTGGCTTTCGGAAAGGAAGAGGGTGCACAGATGCCATTTTCGCACTCGGACAGCTGTGTGAAAGAGCCATCGAATACAACCAAGACCTGCATACAGTATTCGTTGATCAAGAAAAAGCTTTCGACCGAGTCAACAGAGACAAGCTCTGGAAGATCCTGGAGCAGTACGACGTGAAGGGGCAGTTGCTTGATAACATCAGAGCAATCTATGCCAACAGTATGAGCGCAGTCCGAATAGCCAGTGGAACATCTGACTGGTTCCCGGTTACATCAGGGGTCAGGAAGGCTGCGTACTCTCTCCCCTTCTTCGTGATCTACAAAGGACCAGATTAAAAGGAAGCCAACCCAGATCCTGAGGCCCTGAACGAACTATTATTTGCTGACGACCAGTCCCTGATGAATCAGAACAAAGCGACTCTTCAAGAACACACAGACCAACTCAACACAAGCTGCGAGAGGTATGACATGAAGATCCAGTACACCAAAACAGAAGTTATGTCTGTCAGCAGAAATCCAGGAAAGCTGGCATCAACATCAACGGCACCCAGCTGAATCAGACCAAGAATTTAAATACCTTGGCAGCACTCTTCACTGAAGATGGAAAATTGGACAGAGAGATAGAAACAAGATGCCAGAAAGCGAATGCAGTCAGTTCCAACTCGCCCCCCCTTCTAAAACATCCCAGCTTCCCAATGGCACCAAGGCAAACTCATCAACGCCATCTTCGTTCCAACACTCACATTACCAGTGTCAGACATGGGCCCTAACAAAAGCCTTAGAGAGAAAACTGGTACATGTGAAATGCGCTGCTGAGAAAAGCTGTCAACAAGACCAGACGCGACAAGATCAAGAATGAGGTGATCAGAGACATGGTTGGACTAACACCAATCTCCACCATATCGAACAACAAAGGATCAGGTGGTTTGGTCACCTCACTAGAATGCCGCCCAACCAACCAGCCCTACGGGCATACACCATCAAATACAATGGCTGGAAAGCCAGAGGTAGACCAAGGAGACGAAGGAGCGACTCGTGGCTGACACCCTGCGAGCCCATGACCTGTCACTACATCAAGCCTCCCGCCTAGCTGCAGACAGACGTCTGTGTCTCCCGTGACGCCGAAGGGCACCAGCGGCAGATGAAAGAAAGAAAAGAAAAAGATCTGGAATGTCAGCAGGTATGAGTAAAATAGGTGGGCGTACCAGAAACACCAAAGTATTTGAAGGGGGGAGAGAAGAAAAGAGGGGTCAATAGTGTCAAGGCTGCAGACAATCGAGTAGAGTGAGAAGGGAGATTTTCCCGGAGTCAAAGAAAGTAAACTTTTTTTTAAGGGTGTGGAGGGGTGCTGGGTTATCGCGATAGGCAGTTTAAAAGCGGGAAGGACTGTTGGAGAGAAGGTGGTTTTTGGGCTGTTTAGAACACTTTTTAAAGGGGACTTTGAGAAAAAAAAGTGGGTTTGGAAAAAAGGGTCTGTAGTTTTCAAAATTTGGGGTAAAGGGTCTGTTTTTTTGAGTTGGTGGACTAAAGCATTTTTTGAGAGCTGAAGAACATTTCCCAGAAAAAAAAGTGGAAATTTCATTTTTTCTGTAGGGGGTATAAAACTGTGGTAGGACTGTGCAAAAAGGAAGCGTATGGGGTTGAGATCCCCTGATTTTATAGTCATTCCTTTCAGAATTGTCTCGATTTTTTCTTGCTTGTGGATGAAAGAACAGGAGAGGAGTGCCGAAAAATTTAGGATCAGAAATTGCGGGTGGAAAGGAGTCTGATCCAAACTAAGCGAATGTTTCGGATTTTTCAGAAAAGAAAAGCAGAAAAAATAGAAGGAAATTCAGAGTGGGTTGTAGATAGAAGGCAGAGGGATAGCCTTGCAGATCCAAGAAGAGTGGATGTGAGGGAAAAGAGAGATTTCATAGTTGTGGCATCCAGAACTTGAGAAGAGTAGTAGTTTGTTTTTGCTGAATGGATTAAGAGATTTGTTTATGAAGAAGCTGTTTGTTTGTTTCAGTTTTTGTTTTTGGCCATTGCCGTTCTAGTTGTCGGCATTTGCGTTTTGCACCAGGATGCCCTTGGGTGTACCATGGTGCACAGGGCCTATCGGCAGGAGTGGTCAGTAGGAGGTGCATGCTCATCAAAGGAGTTGACTGGGACGGTATTGTAGTGTTTAGAAGGGTCAGTATGGTCAGGCGTTTATGATAGACGTTCAGCGTTTGGGAAGAAAACTTTGATATCTATGGCCTTGAGGTTGTGAAGGGTAATGCACTTCTTCTTTCTCATAGGTTTTGCAATGTTTAGGGAGAAAAGAATGGTAGAATGATCGGAGATCAGTTCGTCAGTGACAGATACAGACTGAGCTGTGACTAGATCTGCTGGCCAGACAAGAACAAGCTCAACAAAGTCACCAGACAGTACTGGGCTGAGTCTGGGAGCCTTACAGTCCATGATGGTCTTCTCATGAAGGGACAGCGCCTTGTGATACCTTCCTCCCTGAGGGACGACATTCTGTGCTATCTGCATGACAGACATTAGGGGATCATCATCATCATCATCATCAGACGCGTGACCTTGGCGGTCGTGGGGGAGACAGGAAAGACGATGCCGTGGTAAGCCTCCTCCATCCATCTCGGTCCTCGGCTCTGCGCAGTAGGGCGAGTCATTCATCCTGGTCCATTCTTGATGTTGTCCATCCATGACTTGTTTGTCTTCCCCCTTTCTGCACCTTCGAGTGTTCCTGCAGTACTGTTTTTGGCCCGAGTGTTGTGGGGGGTGACGTGGCCAAACCCTGTCAGCTTTTTTTTCTTGACGATGGTGAGAAGGGGTTCCTGTGGACCTGCCAGCCGTGTTATTTGACTCTTGACAAATTCATTGGTCTTTCGTTCTTTCAGGATATCCCAGTAGTTTTCATGGCATTTTGTTTCAAATGACTGGATTCGTTTTGCTGTTTCAGCAGTCAATGTCCAGGTTCACTTCTGTACAGCAGGATAGTCTGAATTAGGGCTTTGTAGCCCTTTAGTTTGATTGGGAAATGATCTTTTACTTTTCCATATGGTGGTGGTTTTGTCATTGGAAGATGTTGCCATGGCTATTCTGACTTTGTTTTCTGTCGTTGATCCACCGTCCTTTGTGAGTGTAGCGCCAAGGTATTTAAAAGCGTCTCCCTCCTCCAGTTGTTGGCCGTTCATGTAAATTTTAGCAGTGGGGTCGCTCATGCTGTTCACAGTACTTTAATTTCTCCAGCTACCTCCATCCCATATGCTCCAGCTCTGTTTAAAGTCTGGCGCAAGATCTTGCAGTCTGTGTTATTTTCCGCCCATGAGGTCAATGTATCGGCAAAACGCAAGTTGTTGAGGGTCTGCTGCCAATAAGAGATGGTAGAGTGGAAGTCATGGAGGGTCTCTCTCATAATTTTTTCCAAGAACAGATTAAACAGGACTGGAGATAACAGGCATTTTTGTCGGCCCCCAACTGTGGTTTTGAAGTAGTCTCCGCCCTGATTTTCGAAGGATGCACTGCTTGCGGGTGTTGAAAAGTGCTTGAATGGTTTGCATAGTCCTTCTTCCCAAAGCCAAAAATTTGAGGCATACCACAGGCCTCGTGCCATACTCTGTCGAAAACCTTCTTGAAGTCGATGAGTTTTTTGGAACAGGTTTTCTTGATGTTGAAGATGTTTTTCCATAGGATGTGGCAGTTAAAAATCTGTTTGATTGTGCTCCTGCCTGCCCTGAACCCCGCTTGTTCTCTGCAAGGTTTTCTGCTCCTTCTTGAGTCGATGCAAAAAAACTTTGAGCATGATCTTGTGGCGTGGTGATGAGGCTGATTGTTCAATTTGTTTGGCATTGGCGTAAATTCCCTTCTTGGGGCAGGGGTATGATGGTGTTTTGTGTCCATTCTGTTGGCCACTGTTTTGTCCCCCAAATCTTCTGACAGATAGCTGTAACATGTGTGATGACTGTTTCGCCCCCCATGCTTGAGCAGCTTTGCTGGTATGTTGTTGCTCCTGGGGACTTTCCTACTGGTAAGCTGCGGATGGCTTTTTCCCACCACTTCCTCATTATAGGTAATGGCAAGGGTGCTCTTGATGTTGCTGCTTTCTCTTCTATTATGCTCTTGTCAGGTTGTATTGGGTAGTTTTACAGTTCTTGACAATACTCAGGACCACCTGTTCAATGCAGCTGAGCTTTCTGTGAGGAGGTTTCCGGAGCTGTCTTTCATGACTGATGATTGGTTTTTTGAAGTGGTTTTGTGGGTTTCTTCAGGGTGTCGTATGCTTTTTACTGTTGCCCACTTTCATGTTTTTTTTGATCTCATCACATTGATCCACTGATCCCCCTTTCTCGGGCCCTTTAAACATTGACTTCTTCACAAGATTGTTGGCCTCCCGGTATTCTTTTAGGGTTGGAAGACGGGTTGGGTTTCAGTGCTCTTCTTGTATCGCAGAGGTCCAAGAGGTCATTGGTAGCCCATGGCTGGGTTTATTCTTCTGACAACGAGTAGTCCTCTCTGCTGTTTCTGGGACTGCCTCATTAAAGTTGTTGGTGAGGTCATTGATGTCATTGTCCAGGAGGGTTGGCGCAAAACATTCCCAAACTTAGCTTGGAAAATCTCCTCAACATCTGGATCTTTCAGTTTTTCCACGTCAAATTTAATACGTGGGTTTGCAGGCTGTTTGTTTTTCTTCAGCTTCATTTTGAATATTTAGCAGCACAAGGTCGTGGTCGCTGCCCATGTCAGCTCCAGGGTAGGTTCATTTTTCTGGCTCTGTTTATGCTGGATTTGAAGGCCGTTTGGGGTTAAATAAAAACTATTTGGTTAGGATCTAGCCGTTTGGCGCATGCCAGGTTGTCCTCCTTGACTCTTGTGGGGATTGAGGGTATTGGCCCAAAGGTAAGTCTGTGGGTGCAGGCAAACTCCAGCGACATAGTCCCCTGTCGTTGGTCTCTCCAGTTCCAAAATGCCAACTGTCCCGGCCATTGGTTGTAAGAGTCAGGGCCTACTTTGGCGTTAAAATCCCCCTTTGGGTGATGATGATGTCCTTCTTGGGTATTTTTATAATGGTCTCTTCAAGTCTTCATAAAAATTTTTCTACTTCTTCATCTGCATGGTCAGATGATGGTGTATAGATTTGTATGATGGTGATGTTTTGGGGCTTGGCCGACACCCGGATGCTGAAAATCCTGCTGGAAGTGGTGTACAGTGTAATGCACCCCACTACTTCCTTTCTGACAATAAATGCCACTCATGTTGGTTATGTTTCTCTTGGCCACTGTACCAGTCTTGTTGCCTCTCAGTCAAGTCTTACCACATCCTGTCCATCTCATTCTCCTAGTCCCCTAATGTCCCATTTATAGCGGCTAGTCATACTCTAGTTCTTTTATTTTCGCACTGGTAGAGTGTCGGACGTTCCATGTACCAATGGTGATCTGTTCTCTAGGGAGCTTAAGTAATGTTTTAAAATTCAGTAGCTGACTTGTTACTTCCCCTGGTGTTGATCAATGGAAAGCACGGTCGTTGGTAACCCGGCCTCGACCGATCGGTATATATTGACTAGAGCAGAAACAAGAACATACCCTGGAGATGCCATAGGCAGTGACCACGACCTTGTGCTGCTGGTATTCAAATGTGCTGGAAGAAAAACAAACAGCCTGCAAACCCATCGTATCAAATTTGACTGGACAAACTCAAAGATCCAGATGTCGAGGAGATTCTTCCAAGCTAAGCTTGGCGACGTTTTGCGGCATTAACCCTCCTGACAATGACTTCAATGACCTCACCAACAACTTCAATGAGGCAGTCGAGAAACAGCATGAGGAGGTACTCGCGTCATCAGAGATAAAACACAGCCATGGACTACCAATGACATCTGGAACTCTGCGATACAGAAGAGCACTTGAAACCAACCAGTTTTCCAACCTAAAGAATACTGGGAGCCAACAATCCTTGTGAAGAACGTCAATGTTAAAGGCAGAGAGAAGTGGATCAGTGATCAATGTGATGAGATCGATAAAAAACATGAAAGTGGCAACAGTAAAAAGCATACGACACCCTGAAGAAACTCACAAAACACTTCAACCAAATCACAGTCAATTGAAGAACAGCTCCGGAAAACCTCCTCACAGAAAGCTCAGTGCATTGAACAGGTGGTTGAATATTGTCAAGAACTGTACAAACTACCAATACTACCTGACAAGAGCATATTTAGAAGAGAACGCAGCACATCAGAGCCCACGCCAATACCTATACCTGAGGGAAGAAAGTGGAGATGCCATCCGCAGCTTTACCAGTAGGAAAGTCCCCAGGAGCAGACAATATACAGCAGAGCTGTCAAGCCATGGTGCGAAAAGTATCCTCATATGTTACAGCTATCTGTCAGAAGATTGAGAGACAAAAAACAGTGGCCAACAGACTCGGACAAATCACCTCATCATACCCCTGCCAAGAAGGGGAATTTACGCCAATGCCAAAAACATGAAACAATCAGCCTCATCAGCCAGCCAGCAAGATCATGCTCAAAGTTATTTTGAATCGACTCACGAAGGGAGGCAGGAAGAACACCTTGCAGAGGACAAGCTGGGTTCAGGGCAGGCAGGAGCACAATCGTACGATTTTAACTGCCACATCATGATGAAAAAACATCTTCACATCAGAGAGACCTGTTCCACAACTTCATCGACTTCAAGAAGGCTTTTGACAGAGTATGGCACGAAGGCCTGTGGCAGGTCCTTAGAATGTTTGGCATTGATGAGGACTAGTGCCAAACCATTCACGCACTATACAACACTGCAAGCAGTGCAGTCCTTCTTGAACAAAAAATCAGTCGGGAGACTACTTCAAAACACAGTTGGGGTACGACAAGGATGCTGTTATCTCCAGTCCTGTTCAATCTGTTTCTTGGAAAAACATCATGAGAGAGACCCTCCATGACTTCCACCTACCCTCTCTATTGGCGGGCAGGACCCCTCAAACTTTCGGGTTTGCCGATGGACATTGACCTTCATGGGCGGAAGTTACACAGAGCTGGCCAGATCTTACGACCAGACTTGAGAACAGAGCTGGGCCTATGGATGGTGGTGTGCTCAGAGAAAAGTAATGTACTTGTGAACAGCGACGAGCAATGCCACGCTAAAATTTACATGAACGGTCCAACAATGAGGGTAGACGCTTTTAAATACCTCGGCGTACACTCACAAAGGACGGGCGATCGACGACAGAAATCAAAGTCAGAATAGCCATGGCAACATCTTCCATGACAAAACTCACCACCATATGGAAAAGTAAAGAGATCAGTTTCAGAGATAGGGAAAAGGGGCATTCAAGCTCCTTTGCCGATAATTTTACCAAAACTCTGCAACTTTGAGCCGATTCGGCTGCGCCCTCATCGACTCAAAACTTGCGGCGTTTTAGTTAAACTAGGCAACAATCTTGAAATGCCCCTTTTCCCTATCTCTTACTAAAACTGAAAGTATACTATTTATTTTTGATGGGTAAAAACTATAAAATTAGGGGAAATTTATGCTATACTGGTCCACAGAAAAAAGAGTTGAAGAGAGAAAGAAAGGGGTTAGGAGCACAACACTGCCCGCTGTTAAATTAAAACTACAGAAACGTCAATAGGTTTGTCAACTGAATACGAGATTTCAATAGGTAGCGCTAGGTGTCTCCCCCCCCGGTAAGAATATCTAGACATGTTACTTACCTCCTTCCCCACACAAGAAGATAGAATCAGCTGTTATAACAGTGACGAATTTTCGCCAGAACTCATGTTGTTAGAACCGACCCTAGCTGTTTTGCTTTCGCAGTGTGAATCAGTGCAGTGAGACGTGCGACTTTTTCATTAAAAAAAGTGTTTGAATTTATCTTACCGTACCTTCTTAGTTTGTTAGGTAGCAAACAAAAAACCTTCCCCACCTAAAACACGGATTGCGAGCTCTCAATAAAGATTTATGCATAACGCTCAGGTGCTTCCATTAACGAAATGTTTGGGGTTCTAAAATAGAAAGGGTTTACGCGTAACCGGGGGATTACTGCCCAACTGTAAAAGTGTAATAACTTTTTCACCTGCTTTCAATGCCTGTTTCATCGCCTGCTTTCACTTCACCGTCTGATTAAACAGGGTCTCCCTCACTGTTAAAAAATAGTTTTTGGTTTTAAACACTACACAGTATTTAGTCCGGGTCAGTTTTTGATATTTTTTATATGCTTTGACTCTATTTTAGTTTATTTCTTTCTCTTTTTGTCCTTGAATAACATCATTTTCCCGAAGGCAATTATTAAACCATCTCTGCCCTTTCATGTGAAAAATTACGACTTTGATTTTTTCACGTAATCTTTAATATGCATAATTTTTGTGTCACAACCAAACAATATCTGTGCATGTCCCCATGGAAAGCAGCTTAGACAACATTCCTTTTCTTAACAAGCACGCTCTGCTGAAGCAAGTCGTCTATTAAGAAAAGGGTCTGCCTATTTTCAAAGAGCCTGTAATAGTATTCTATACACATCGCTTACCCTTTGTCAGAGGGATTGACTATATTTATTCTCATCTGTCCAAATAAATTTTCTCTCTCTGTATGTTTTATTGTTGTGTAGTTTGGGACAGAAATAACAATGAACTCGAATGTTTTTTACATTTAATAAATCCAAACAATACATCTTGCCACAGCCGTTCCGCAAAATTAGAGACAGTGTGCTTCTTTTGGTAAAAACTTAGCTGGTTCATTAGTAAAACAATTTCTTTTATCTTTCCTTCTATGTTGAGCTGTGCATCCTCACTACAAATAGATATATTTTTATGGGCTCATCATTTTCTTGCTCTTCTCTATTGTATATTTAAATTCCTTTGAGCCTTTTTCACCCTCTTCCTGAACCATGCAGCTACATCATCTGTTGATCTTATCAACCACAATGAAATATTTAGATTTAGAGTATTCAAAGCCTAACATTATGTAGATTAAAGATTTGCTTGTAACACCATTAGTGGTATCATTGTGTTGACCAGAACCAAAGTATTTTCTTACCTCATCAAAGTGTTGATATGGTAAATACCCTGAGGCTAGACTTGATTTGGTTGCCCTCATAGTACATGATAAATGTTTAATACCGGATTAATAACTCTACTTAATCTGGAAAGGGGGAGTTGGTTCTTCAAACAGCAAATATCCTTTTAATGATCTTGCCGGAGTTTCAGTTTTATGTTCCAACAGTATCTGCTTACTTTTCATTTGCTTGGTAAGCACTCTTTCATAATAGATAGCAAGCCTTGACTAAATTTTGCTGTGCAATCACGTGCAAGCTCTGGGTATTGACAACATCATCTTTAAGATAACCAGTTATTTGTACTTTGTGTCAGGGTCATTGTGTAATAACACAGCATGTCATTAAAGGTCAGTCAACGACAGTCTGTCTCTGAGTGCCCCTGATAAGGCATGTGAGAGCTTGGCATTTCAAAGTCAAGAGGAATACAAAACCTGTTACATAGCTTTTGCTATGGCAGCATTTTTTTTCCTGTTTCCCTTATCAGCAGATCAACCTTGTTTAGCCCTCATCACCTGTATGCCTTGATAATTAAGATCATCTCTTTTTTCTTTTGCCCCATCCATAAATCAGTATAGATCAAGAATATGTCGCATTGTTAATGAAGATCTCTGCCTTCTGGGTTGACACTAATCTTTTATAATAGCCTACCTAGTTTGCTACCACACTCTGTTTGCATCTTCATAGTTCAATCTGAAAGCAACCTAGTTGTGCCTGGAACAATGACATCATCTTTCCTAAATTAGGAAACCTAACAGTCAGAATCTGATTTTCATCAATAGGGGAGGGGTTGTTTGTAATAACGATTGTCTGTCTGTTTCCTTTAATGCCTAAGGGATCTTTTAAACGTCTGTATGGATCAAGGATTGCTCCAAATGTTTGTTGCGCCATCTTTTTTCTATAAGTAGCAAAATAAAAAAAACAATAATAGAATAAGGGAAAGACTATGATATAGATATGGATGATGTGTTTAACGCCAGCTGATGATATGGGTGAAGCGGCAACTCTGTAGCACCCTTTGCATTCAGTCAGAAGAGAATTATTAGAAAGCAGAGTTAAAGATTTTCACACAAGTTTGGGACAACCAACGCCAGAAGTACTAGCCCATACTGACTATGATATGGACAACAAAGACAATCTGTATGTTTAAACCCGACACAGGACAAAAGGTTTTATTAACAAAAAAAAAATAACCCACCCATTTTCCTAGCAAAAATACATTTAACAAAGACTAAGATTGCATCAGAGAAAACTTGGTATTAGTGATGCCTAACAACTAACAGACCTGCCTACACAAGCGTTGCACAACTACAAAATGCTGAACAAAACCTACCAACAAATATTGAAAGTCTACCACTTGAAGACCTACACAGTCGGCAAACACAACAACTGAAACTATTCTAGAGTTGGAAACTAGCTTCACACAAGCAGACGAAGACACAGCACTGAAAACAATAAATGATCAACCCCTACCCATGCGAGAAATAATGGGGCTCAATCAAGCACTACAGAGTATTAGAGGCGAACTGATAAATAATTTAGCAAAGCTAGGTGATGTAGACTCACGCATAGAACTAGAAAAGAAAAAGCTAGCAGAAGCAGACGATGCAAACCTTGACCAGGAAGTAAAAGAAAGAATCACACAGCGTCTAAAAAATCTGCAAGATGAACGCCAAGCAAGATTAGAGGTCTTAAACAATAACAGACAACAACTACAATCTCAGGTTAGCAGAATAAAAGAAACAATTCACCGAATTCTGTATGAAAACAGTACATTAGCGGAAAGAATCCGTACACTGTTTCGCGAGCAAGGCATAACACTTGTCAGTATAATTACAGCATTGGGTTTCGCTATTAGCACACTTGTGTATGCGCTGACAGGAAGCACACTTCCGCCACCACCACCACCTTCCGCACCCACAGGCACAGGCTGGGTTAGGAAACAACTCGGTCACTTAGCTGACCTATTAAAAAAATTAGCCTACAAAGTTGGCGACGCTCTTCCTGGTATAATTGGTTCTGTTGTTAGCTGGCTTATTATCAACAGCGGGAAAAAAGTTGTGGATTTATGGCCGAACATTTAGGGGCGTTTACTGGTTTTAGTTTTGGGTTTTTTCTTTCTAAAATAAAGATAAGCAAGGCCGCTTAAAACGAGTTAACTTGTTAAAGCAGTTATTCATCATAGTGCTGTCTCTTACAAGGGGAATAATTAATTTTTTTTTTGCTCTGGGTTTGAGTAGTAGTCTTCTTTCCCTTGTTTCTTGTGTCGGACTTACTACACTTGTGTACTTACTACTGATCTATTGCTGTATTGTTTACACTTTCATTTTTTCCAAGCAGCACATCATCTCCAGCAAATAATATTGTTTTTGTAGTTTTGTAATTGTTCCTATTTGTAACTGCATGTTGGAAGGGCAGCATATATAAACCATGTCCTATGGGCAAAGTCTACCTTGGACCGTGCATAGTGAAAACATCTTGAAAATGCTTGATGCTTGATGGTAGGTCAACACCCGAGTTAATACTTCTTCAAGATTTGCTAGAAATGCTTTTGTGCATCAAACCCAGTGCCACCAATAATACTTGACCCTTGTCTGTGCTGTGCACCAAGCAAGCACCAACATAGGTCCGAACAGAGTCTTTAAAATCCTCTCTAATCCTGGTCTTTTTTAACCCTTCCACTCTTATCAAGAATAAAAGTCGTCCATGCATACATGTGCATTTGCTCTATTGAACCAAGAACAACTCTTGCACCACGTGAGAAAGATGTATTTGGCGGCCACCAGTCATAGTTATACCTCCTGTGCACACCCCACAAATACAGAGTCCCCATGCCATGATTTTTGTCCTGTGTTTGTCTGAATGCAGTCTTAGAATCAATATTAAACTCATTGCACAACCTCTCATACGCCTTCATGTTAATCCTACTATTAAAGGGATTGAAGTTGCTATCAGTGGGCAGTGGGACCTGCAGTTCAGATAACACACGCCTAAACTGATAGTACACATGAAACCTGTACACAGACTTTACTAACTGGTTTGGATGGTTCATGTGGTCAGCATATGACACACCCACAGCCCGTAGTTGCACAGTGGATAGAAAAAGTTTAAGTGGTTTGATAGAACTTTTAAGGATTAGACAACCATGCTTTCGCAGTGGCATCATCCTTAATTTTGGTGGGTTTAAGTATGATTTCAGGGTTGGGAACTTTTACTTGAAGATCAATGTCTCTGACACAGCAACATCTAGCTTATTAAAAACATAGCCCTTTGGGGTTTATAGTGAGATCCAGCCTCGTATTTTGCATCTTTATTATATTTATACATTATTATTCTATAGTAGAAAAAAATGTTTATAACACTAACAAACATCCATCAGGGTACCTGTTAAACTAGCCATTCCTTTGAAAACCGTTTGTCAACATAAAACGTTGCTTTGCAGAGGTCTTCTACAAAGTATCATGGACAAACATTGACAGCAGCAACAACTGGCTTAAAAAAATGATCCTAAAACTAGAGGGGTTATAAATTTACTGTGCAAAAAGGGGTTATTATGTTTCTGCACACTGGAAAAGGAGCTCTTTCGCCCAGCTGGTATCACACCAAAACTCAACCAAGCTAGTCTAAGAGTCACTTTACAGTCTCTTCAAGTATACTATGTCACACGTCTTATGAAATGCTTGGTTTGCCCATAGCCCTTTAGAAGAATGGAAAACCAATTGGGAAGTACCTTGCTTGGTGATGAGGTATATGTAACGCGGAAATCCCAAAGGGTCGTGAAGACCATTAACTGGCAGTAAACTCTTTGCTTTTTGTACACCTGTCTCATTTTAAACACAACACAAAACCAAGTGGTGATGAAGGCTTCTTCCTCATCAGTCCCTTCTGATCTCTAAGAATCCTTCCCCCCGCAGAGCAATGTACTGTGAAACGCAGCACAATGCTTTACTACACTTCAGTTTAAAGAGCTAGAAGAAGGCTTCCATGAAACACTCTGTATAACAATCAAAGACGCAGCACAAAGAACAGTTGACTGTAAAAATTTACATATTACTTTTAGAAATTAAAATAATATAAATACTAATATACATACATAACCATGTCACGCGGGTCCTGTAATAAGAGCACCTGAAACATGCCAAACTATTGAGTTTAAAAGATCTTGGTGATGTAAAAAGAGTTTGAGAAGGATGGGAGATTGGTGAAGTTTACGCTTTTGAGTATACAACTGATGGATACTACAAGCGTACAGCAATAGAAGAAGCTAAGAAACCTCCTCGGTTTCCTAAACTTGAACGTTGCGTAATGTTGAAGCTGAAGCATTAGAAGATGATGTTTTTTACTTACAAAGAAAACATATAAAGCTAATAAATGGCACTTCAAACCAAGCATCGACTGGCAGATCAAGTTTGAGTTTATTAGTCCATACACTCTCTATGCACCCGACAGAACTTTCCGTAAAGCCATAAATGCTGGACCAGTAAACATAGCACTAGCCTATCATTCAGCTAGTAGAAATGAAGTAGAGATAATAGCATTACCGAATAAGGCACGTTACTTGCTTCATAGAAAAGACTCAGTGACTAAACCATCAACCACATTGCTACGATTCCTTCCATACTTTCCTCTGGATGATCAGTACACATTGGTGTTTGTTCTGGTTGCAAGAGAAGAAAGAGCTTCTTCTTGTTCATGGGATGGGATTACTATTAACTGGAAAGACCTCGACGTTGATCCCTCAGATTTGCTTTTGCTATTCGGAACAGCGGCAGTGACAATGACATTGAAGGGAACATTTCCAGTAATAAAGTCAACTTGCTCCTAGACCCACCACAGCTAACACAATTAGCATCCCTCATCTACACCACATTGACCTCGTTGCAGTCTATTACACGATGTTGTACTCCCCGACAATCAATTACAAGACTTACTGAATGAATACCAATAAAAATTACACACGTTTTTTTTAAACAGTATAAGAAGAAGATGACGACCGCAAAAATTCCTAAAGTTCCTAGTGCACCAGATCCTGAACCTCTTAATGATAATGCTAATCCCTTTTCGTTTGACAAACCATTACACAGATGCAGTGACATGAGCAACAACTAGCAAAGTATACAAAATGCAGGGTAGGTACAGATCAGCATTTACTGTGTTGAGCTCTATTACTACAGGTACAGCAACCTGTCTACAGCCGCAGCAGGAACAGGCATTGCTCTCTTGGCTACTGGAATTGCGCTCCGCATCTATAGCATTGGGCTCTTTTTTCAATAACAGCAGGAGCCTGTTCATTTGTCACATCAGTCTTTTCGAAGAAGGTTTTTGCGTAAACTAGAAAAAACATGATGCTGTTGTTGCCTTGACATTAGCCAAGCTAAGCTCATTCAGGCTCAAATTTTTAGCAAAGCTCTAACAGATTCCACAATATCAGAAGAGGAGTTCAAGCGTCTTCAGGATGACTACGATGACTACAAGCGTCAAAAGTTGACCTCCCGAACAAACAACACAAAGCTTGCCTGTGGACATTGACTCATAAAAAGGGGAAAATATAAAAAAGGGGTATCTGCTTGGCTTGGACAATACTCAGCTGAGTACTCTATTAAGGAGCTAAGAATTACCTGTGGTAGATTCACTGCTTCATACCGTAGCAAAACAAAAAAACAAGAAGCAATTAATTAATTAATTAATTTTTTTTCTTACTATATGAGTTAGAGATTTTAGTTGAGGCTCAGTATGGACAAAGTGTTTCAGACAACTGAGCTGAGGGTTACACAAACGCAAAACGTTGTACAAAGTATCCAAGATGCAATCGCACAATTACCAGACAAGATAACAATCGAACCACCAGTAAAGGTACAGTTGGTTGCTGAAATTCTATACAACACAGCAAACAAAGACGAACAATTAACTGTTCATGTATCAACCACACAACAAGCACTGAACTCCTTTGAAGAGCTCAACACAGCATGGGCAGATGAGATGATGCGCAACTTCGAATATTCTGCAGAAACAGCAAGAATGAGGGGATCAGGATGGACAGTTGGTAAGGTTCTTCGCATAGAACTAAAGCAAACAAAGTTTCATCCCATTGTTGGAAGGAGCTACATTCCCCTACCAATAGAAATAGTAACAAAACGGGCTGTGCTAAACATACAGAACAAAGATGATAAGTGCTTTAGTGGTGTGTGCTAGCAAGGTTGTTTTCCCTATAACAAAGAAGCAGAGAGAGTGGCAAACTATCATGAACATTGTAACAAGCTCGACTTCACTGGTATTACCTTTCCCCGTTGAAGTGAAAATATTGATGCCTTTGAGGAACTAAACCCCCCAATTAGTGTTAATGTGTAAAACTTGGGAAGTACAGAACCAAGGTTAAGACCGTTGAGGATATCAAGAAGGTCTCCTACAGTTTTGGGAGTCCTGATAAGAATCATGTAGACCTTTTGTTAATCAGCAATGACCCAAAGGCTACCAAATTTACACTAATCAGAACCCAAAGATTAGACTTATTGGGCCCCTACAACAAAAAAGCATCAAAAGCAAGAGTTCTGTAGACGATTTCTTAGTTCGTTTACCATCACTTACAAGCTGCTGACAAACACAGAAAACATTGTAAGAGGAGGCTGAAGCAAATACAGTACTTGTCACACCAAAGACCGGGAAGCAAGGTGTACTTCAAGAATATAAAAAAGTTACAAAAGAGCCCCTATGTTTTGTATGCTGACTTCGAGTCTATAGTAGTGCCATACCAAGGACCAGTAGAAGAAGAAATACCTAAAACAGTCCTGCTTAGTAATCACCAAATTTGTTCCTTTGCCCTTTTGTTTTTTGTTAATCGATGGTGGCACCAGAGCCAGTTTTGTATAGAGGTCCAGACGCGGCTAAGGTTTTCCTTGAACACATGAAAGCAAATCATAACCACTACTCTCAACAGCTAAACCTACAAGAGATCATTATGACAGAAGAAGACCAGGAACAGTATGCCTCTGCCACACATTGTTGGATTTGTGGTAATCCCCTGACAGACGATATCACAGTCAGAGATCATGACCACATCAGTGGTAAGTTTCGTGGAGCAGCACATAGTAAGTGTAATCTACAACTAAAAGTAGATCCCAAAACATGGAAGCTGCCAGTCTTCTTCCACAATCTAAGAGGTTACGACTCACACCTAATCATGCAGGCAGTAACTGATGAGTATAAGGCTTACTGCATTGCTCAGTCATCAGAGAAGTACCTGACTTTTACACTAAATAGCCTTTTTCCTTCTTTGATTCTGCACAACATCTGATGGGATCTCTAGAGTCCTTGTCTTCATCACTGAGTACTTGCTCAATTACAGAAAAATACTTCGACACAAAGCTCGTGCGAAAAGGCGTCTATCCTTATGAGTACATGGACTCATGGGAAAGCTTTGATGAAGAAGAGCTGCCGCCAAAAGAAGCATTCTTCAGCAGATTGACAGGCAAAGGAATCAGTGATGATGACTATCAGCATGCTCAGTGGGCATGGCAAAAGATGCAGTGTCGGACGATGGGCGATTACCATGATCAGTATCTACTTGCTGATGCTGTTTGCTTGCTGATGTCTTTTTAGAACTACAGAAAGACGGATGAAACATTATGGACTAGACCCATCACACTATATCACAGCACCGGGAATGTTTGGGATGCTTTTTTGAAGTTTACTTTGGGGTGCGATTGATTTGTTGTCTGACTGCCAATGCCCCCAAATGATTGAGGATGGTCTGCGTGGTGGCATCAGTATGGCATCGCACAAATTTCTGTAAGGCCAACAACAATATTTAGAAGACTATGATCCTAGCAAAGCTTCTAACTACATCATGTACTTGGACGCAAACAATCTGTTTTGGATGGCGATGTGTCAGTCACTACCAAATAAGAAAAATTTCAGTTGTTTTAAAGGTCCTTTTGCTGTTGATGAGACTCTAAAAACGTTGTCACAAATGGTTTCCTGATCAAGCACTAGGTTGGATCTTAGAAGTAGATTTAGTCTATTTCCCCCTGAACTTTCATGATCCCCACAATGACTACCCAAAGGCGCAGAAAGGCTCAAAACACTCCAAAAGAACACCCAAAGCTTGTACCAAACTTAAATGAAAAGAGCAAGTATGTTTGTCACTACAGACTGCTACAGTTCTACCTAAGGCATGGGTTAATTCTTACTGCTGTTCATTGTATCATTGTGTTTGACCAAGAGCAATTCATGAAACCATACATCATGAAGAACACTGATCTGAGAACGAAGGCAACCGATGCATCAGAAAAGGATTACTTCAAGCTCATGAACAATAGCTGCTTTGGTAAAACAATGGAGAACCCACACAAAAGAAAAGATGTTAGATTAGTCACAAAAGAAAACGAAGCCATAAAGCTAACATCAAAACCAAGCTATCAAGACTACAGGCAAATTTCCATGACAGTCTGTATGGCATCTGATGAAAAAGTTTGCAGGTTTAAACTAGACAAACCAGTATTCATTGGGTTTAGTGTGCTGGAGCTGTCAAAGCTGTTGATGTGGAGTTCTTGTATGATTACTTCAAGCCTAAACATCCTGCTGTAAGGGTCTTTTCACAGACACAGACTCTTTCATCCTAGACATACCCCAAAGAAGATATATACAAAGACCTTGTAGAGGACGTAGCGCTGGGATTTAGAGTCATGGTATGACACCTGTGATTATTCCAAAAGACAGTCCCTTGCATTCATCAGTAAACAAAAAAAGTTATTTGGGAAGATGAAAGGATGAGATGAACGGCACTAAATTTTCAAAGAATATGTTGGGCTGAGGGCCAAGATGTATAGGTTGCAAGTCAAAACAGGTGTTAAAAAAAAGGGAAAAGGGGTTGGCAAACAGGTGGTCAAAACTAGCATCAGTCATGTAACTACAAAGAGGCTCTCTTTGAAGGTAGAGTTTTCATCATGAAAACCCAAAGCTTGCTCAACCCTGCACCAAATCAACAACTGTGGTTAGAAAAAAGACATTTATTGCCAGGATACAAAACGAGTATATTCTTCACCCAGAGCACTCATACGCACTTGGACCCCGGAGAACAAAGTAATTAATAATTATTTTTTTAATCAAATTTTATACGAGCTAAAATTTGGATTGAACCACAAGGATGTTTACTCTTTTAAATTGGTAGTGGGGACAATGCCTGTCTTGCTTTTACGTGGACTAAGAATTTTGCAAGTAAAATAAACTTGATCATGGTACAAAAAAGAGGTGTAAATAATATTCTAGAGTTGTTGTATGATAGAGAAATGTCCAAACCACTTAGTATTTCAAAAATGTTCCATAAATTGTGTAAAAAAAAACAGTTAGATGAGACCATACAGTCCTTATTCTGATGAAATGGGAGCCTACCTTTCTGAAACGGGACAGTATTAGGTGGCATACTGCGTTCCTCTCTAACAAAAGCCCGTGTGGTGCAGGTAATGCAAATAATAAAAAGGAGGGCCATCTCCACAAACTTTTTTTTATTTCATAAGTGTCTATGCTCCAGATGGATTGTTGCTCGTTTGTGACTGTCGTGGTTCGCTTCTCCAGGAGCATAAGTATTCAGTTTCTTCCAAAGGGTATTAGTGGTTGCTAGAAGGTTTGTTTGGATGTGCTGCTGTATGTTTTATGTTTATGCGTCCAAGGTTTTAACCTTGGCTTTAGTTATCTCAGAGTTCATTGCTCTCAAAAACAGGTTCTTTTTACCACTCTGTATTTCGTGGCCTGGGATCATGATTTCTTGGTGGTACTGATTGCAAACGTCTTTCTGCTAACAGTTTTTAAAACTTTCAAACCAGTCTTGAGATCTGTGGTTCCTGTATTACCTCTTTTTATTGCTACTCATGCTTTTAGTAACAACTGATTAAAGCTCCTTAAACTCTTACCCATCACGCAACTGAATAAGTCTGGGATAATTTAGTGGCCCCGACTTAGATTTTCTGCAAAGCAACTGCAGTTGCGGTGGCACTTCTTTTCAGTAATGGGGCTCTGCATCTTTATACCTAGAAGCTACGTCCTACAGTAAGACATACTTAATACCTCTTTCTTTCTGATTGTGTCATGTGGTAAGTATAAAAGGTCTATTTGGTGAGTATCATTTGGCTTCATGTTTTATGAAGGAGGGTTATTAATGCGCCTTGGTGCAGGTAAATAGATCTGCCATATTGCTTGTTTAGACAGCCACTTCTTTGCTACTTCGGGAAATTACTCCTGCTGCAATGCCCCAGTTTATTAATAGCGCCTGTCCTTTCCAGTACCCTTTTGGTGTGTAGTAGATCTTAGAGAGTTTGGCATCCATTGTTCTAATAAATAAATAAAAAAAATTGCCTGTTGGTTAACCAAACCTTCTGTGCTAAAAATAATATTGTCATGCCCACCACAATAAAGCAATCTCGCCTGTCTTCTGGGTTTCAGTGGGTTGATAATAATCACGAAGCTGTGGTTAGTAATAGGAGATATTTTTGCCTGTCACAATGTAGTACTCTTTTATTGCCGCGTCAACAACAGAAAATGTTTTTGCAGCATGTCCTTGTTCACGAAGTTTTTCATTAATAAAGTCTAACTGAGCAATTCTTTGTCTTTCGTATTCTGCCTGTGCTCTGTTCAGTTGTTCTATTCTTTATCATGTCTCTTCCTTTTTCGTCTGTATGAAGTTTAGAAAACAAGTAGTTGCTGCCTGTAAAAGCAAGTGCGTTAACTACAGCACCACCAACCATCATCACTAAAGAAGCCATTTTCTATTTATGGACTAATATTTTCTGGAATGATTCCCTGCTTTACCAAGAAGTCTTTTGTAGCAATGGATGCTGTTACAACCACAACTAGCTTGGCGCTGTCTTCAAAGTCTAGTTTTCCTAAATCAGCAGGCCTCATTTTTAGAAGGCTCTTTCCTAACATAGTATAGCCTACACTAAGACTGCCAATAACGGCAAAGGGGGTAGACCAAATTGACTGCAGTCTTTTGTGTACTCATATTTCTACTATAAGTTATAAATTATTTATTTATATCTATTAATCATATTGGGAAAGGATCGTTGTCAGGCTGTTTGCTTTGCAATGGTTTGGCTGTTGTTGGGTTTTTGGCTTTTGTTCTTGCGCGGTTCTTGTCTTGCTGGTTGCTTGTTGCTCCATACTCTATAGGCTGTATAACCAATTCCCATGCTGTTATACCATATATTAAGTAAAACTGAATGTTTGTTTTTGGTGGTGCTGTGTTTTTTTTTTCTGTGTTTCATAGGCATCTGTTTTTCTAATGTTTTTTCCAGATAAGATCTTTTGCTTTGCTTGGTTGCTAAGTTTTTTCTGTCGATTCCATTCTGCTAAAACCCCTTGCCAGCTTCAACTCTCCCAGGTTTTTTTTGTTTTCAGATGTCACTTGTGAAAGGGAGGGTTGCTCTTGGTTCTTGACAAATTTTCCTGTGTTTCCTTTTTGGTTCGTGGCTGTGTTCTGTTTCCCCCATCTTTCTCTATGTGGTTAAATTTTATATGTTTTAAAGTTATCATACTAGCAGCTACTGGGGCTAACAGAGAGCCAAAACGGTAATACATATCGCAGGGCCCAAATGTCTCCAGCGTTTCTAGACAAAAATTAAGGATCTTGTGAGAGGTCATATGCTAAGTCAGCTTCGAGTCCAAAATTAAAGACCCTATTGTTGCTTTAGCATATAACCAATAACAGTATGCCCCAAGCTTTTCCAAAAATCTTTTGCTCCAAGGGAAAAGGGTTCATACCTATTAAAATCTTAAAATGTCTTGTGGTGATAACTGCTGCACCTGTTTCTACTTGTTATTGTGTTCCTAAGTAATTTCTTTGTTTTATTACAAAACAGCAAGAGAGTACAACTTCTCCTCTTATCCAGTAGACCTTCTCATCTGTTATTTCTTCTTGACAGAAAACCCGTAGATGTCATCAACAAAAGTTCTCCAATTCAGTTTTTCTATCTTTCTCAATATATTTTGTGTAAAATTATGTGTTGTTGTTGTCCGCTGTTCTGACTTGTTGTTGACTTAGTGGTTGATATGTTGTTGAGGGGACTTGTTTATTTCTTGAAATTTTCGTAATATAGGTCGTGTTTAGGTTCTTGATATGTTCTTGGTAGCGTCTTGGTAGTTCTTGATAAAGTTCTTGATAAGTTCTTGATAAGGTCTTGAATAAGTTGTGATAAAGTTCTTGACATGTTTTGATAAGTTGTTGATAAGTTCTGGGAATTGTTCTTGACAGTTCTTGTTAAGATATTGTTTAGGCAAATAATCCTTTTTTTTATGTGTTTGCCTCAATGAGAAATTAATTAGTATGACTTTCAGTTGTAGTAGAGAGATTAGGTAAAAGCCGAGTCAAGGGTATATGTGCTCTTATAATCTTTACCTAGTTTTATATAAAACCCCGCTAACTTTTTGGGACGATGTGGGCGCAGACGAATCGGAACAAAGTTGCGGGGTTTTATTTAAAAACTAGGTATGTTAGAAGAGCAGTTGAGCTTGACTCGGCTTTTTCCCGATCTCTTAAGTAACATGTTAGATATGTCTTACGGGGGCGGGAAAACCCTAGGCTACCTATTGAAATCTCTGTTATTTTCAGTTGTCAAAGCCTATTGGCGTGCCTGTGTCATTCAAGCAGCGGGCGAGGTGTGTGTCTCCTACCATTCTTTCTCCATCTTCAACTCTTTTTTCTGTGGACCAGATAGCATAATTCCATGATTTTTATAGTTTTAACAATCAAAAATAATTATTAGTAATTACTTTCAGTTTTAGTAGATGAGATAGGGAAAAGGGGAATTCAGATTGTTGACTAGTTAGTTTTAACTACTAAACGCCGCAAGTTTTGAGTCGATGAGGCGCAGCACGTATTGGCTCAAAGTTGTCAGGGTTTGGTAAAATTATCGGCAAAGGAGCTTGAATGCCCCTTTTCCCTATCTCTTCTGTGGTTGTGCTTTACGTCCTAAGAGCATGAACCTATCATGGTGGAATGTTGCACCAGTTCCTGTGTTGAATAGTCGATAGTTTTCCTCCCCATCATGTTGATTGCACCTTGACAAAAGTTGTCAAACTGCATTGGATATGGGCATTTAAAATAATTGCAATGTTCATGTACTCCCTGAGTAACTGATACATAGGTTTTTAGTCTCTCCGAAAAAGAACATTTTTTGGGGAGAGAGGTGTCGTCTGGTGGTTTACTCCAGACGGTATAATCTCTGGAACAAGATTCGAACCCAGGTCAGCAGATCTGTGGTTGTTGTTGTTGTTGTTGTTTTGTTTTTTGTTTCGTTCGTTGTTTGTTCGTTCCTCGGCTGGATCTTTGAGGTTTACCAACAGTTAGATTCTGCATACCTGTTGTTAAAATGGTAAAGGTAAAGGGTTTTATTAGTCCCTTAAATGTATAAGGTCGAGGGGAGCGAGGAAGTCAGAGACCTCACTTCTCTAGGGGCAGCTTATTGAGGGCGGCGCTCCATCTCATCTCCCTCGCGGCTTTACCTTTCCTGGACCTTAAGAGGAGAGGGCAGGGAAACCATGTACAGCTGGGTGAACTGGGGGACTGTACTGAAGCCAAGGCGTGGCGCCGCAAAAACGGTCACCCATCCAACTGGTAACCACGCTCGACGTGAGGGTGCTTTGCGGTTTTTGGTTTGGGTTTGATTTTTTTTTCTTAAGATTAACATTTGTTTGCTCTTGTTCTGGAATAGCACGATTG
>CM054137.1:84496228-84505618 GCA_028751875.1 Rapana venosa | reverse complement strand
CTCTCTGGTTGCATGTGTTTGTGTGTGTGTTGTGTGTGGGGGGGGGGTGTGGGGGGGGGGGGGGGGGGGGGGGGGGGGGGGGGGGGGGTTGTATTGTGTGTGTATGTGTGTGTGTGTGCGTGCATGTGTGTGTAGTGAGTGGGTGGCGTGTGGTGTAAGTAGGTGGGTGTATGGATTGGGTGGATGGGTGAATGTGTTGGGGGTGGGTGGGGGTGGGTGGAGTGTGTGGGGGGTGTTGGTGGGGATGGGGGGAGAGTGTAGTGGATGGGTGGGTGGGTGGTTGGGTGGGTTGGTGGTAGGATGTAGTGATGTGAGGAGTGTGTGTGGGTGTGATGTAGTGTGTGTGTGTATGTAGTTTGGTTCTTCAGTATAACGTCCTTCCACTAGTAAGTGATATCAGACGGGAAAGTGGGAGTGAGTAAGTAATTGATGTGCGTTGTGTGGGGGTTTTTGGGGGGGGACCATGGGGAATAAGGGTGTTTTTGGGGTGAGCACATAAATAATTACTGCATTAAAAAATACCTGTACTGGAGAAAACACCATAAAAATAGAAAGGTGAAGGAAAAAAACATCCCCTGTTTAAACACTAAGTTTGCAATATCGAACAACTAGTAAACAATGTTAAAAACTATAAAAATCTGAAACACGACTATGACATAATGACAATAAAAAATTTTCTTATGGATTTTTTTACAAATAAATTAACTATACAGCAACAGACTGTGAAAAACAGGTTAAACGTAATTCAAATCTCTGTATTCTAAAAGAATTGTTGGCAATGGTGATATTTCGCCACAGAACATGTTGGTTATTTTGAAATTTAGTTCTAAAAAACATTGAGCTTAAACACATGTAGATAAGAGATAGAACATTTCTTTTTCTATCTTCATGTGAGTTTTACGGCAACTTTATCTTATCAAAAGATAATACAATGGGTATACATCATCATTCCAGGGAGAACCCGTATCTTTTAGCTTCTTTTTAAAATGTTTCCACACATTTTGTAAGTGCTGTAGCCCTCGTGAATTAAGTAAGGGCACATTTATGCTGCAGGACCCCATAGTTATGCTTACACCAACATATTGCTTTTTTGCAACTTTTATCATTAAAGTAATAGATACTATAATGCGAAGGTATCCAGCAAAAAGTAAACACTAGCGTCTCGTAACATCAGAAAATGAAACAAATGTCCAATCCTCAGTTACGCGATCTTGTCTCACCTTTGAAACGGAATTTTTTTTTTTAGAACAATAAACCGGACTTGGAATAACACAGAATACTTCTGAATGTAATCTTTAGGCAAATCAATAAGGGTTATAATAAAGCCTCAAAATGCAGCTGTGTAGTGGGTGTGTGTGTGGTGTGTGTGTGTGTGTGTGTGTGTTTTAGTTTTGTGTTTGTGTGTGTGTGTGTTTAGTTTGTGTGTGTGTGTGTGTGGTGTGTGTGTGTGTGTTTGTGTGTGTGTGGTGTTGTGTGTTGTGTGTGTGGTGTGTTGGTTGTGTGTGTGTGGGGTGTGTGTGTGTGTTTCTTCTTAATATAACGTCTTTTCACATTAGGTGATATTACATAAATTATAGGTACGTGTGTGTTTGATCGTGCGTGCGTGCATGCTTGTGTTGGCGTGCGCGCCGCGCGCGCGCATGTGAGTGTGTGTGGAGAGGTAGAGAGAAAGAAAGAAAGAGAAGGAAAGACCGAGACAGAGATCAGAGAGAGAGAAGAACAGAAAGACAGACAGACAGAACAGACAGACAGACAACATACGTAGAGCCAATAGACTTAAGTTGAATACGGTTAGAGATTAAAATAAGACAGTGGTATGAATTATGTAGGGAACCAAGTTTTTCCAAACATTTTCACAAATTCCTGTCTACTTTTTACCCATAGATATCATAGTCTGCTAGAATTACTACATAGTACTGATTTCCAGACTGATACATTTCGTCGCATATAAAAGGTACCATTGTAAAAGTTTTCCATAACTTTTGCGGTCGATGGAGAGCGAGGTATCAAGACCCCCATCTTCCTAAGGGCCAGCATTTTTAAGGGTGGCTCCTATCATCATCTCCTTCCACTGCTCACCTTCCCCTGACCCTAAACAAAGACAGGTCCCCCAAGAAAAACAGCTGGGTGACTGGGGACTGTACTGAAGCCAAGGTGCACGCATGGTCACCCATTCACTTGTAGCCCAACCTTACCTGCTTAACAACCTCAGCTTGGAAAGAGAAGCCCACTAAGCTAACCACCGTCCCACCATCTTTTGTGTAACATGCTTACTTCAGTATAGTAACCGTCCCAGTTCACCCAGCTGTAAATGGATACCTGCCCTCTTTAGGGTCAGGAAGGTCAGGCAACGATGGAGAGGAGATGGGCGCCGCCCTCAATATGCTGGCCCTAGAGAAGCTGAGGTCTCTGATGCCTCACTCCTCTACGACCACATAAGTTATAGGACACCTTTACCTTTTACTTTTGTCTATATTTGTCCATGTTATAAAGATCGTGATATTTGTGTATGGTTCTTTTTTTTAAATTTCAAAACACGTGGAACACATTTAAAAAATCCAAGTAGAAAGAGATAGTTAAAACGATGCAATTGTGCAATAATCTAGTGGGTGAATTTACAAACACACGTGTGGTGAAATGAATCTGAAATCTTTTAAACGCAGTAAGATCTTAACCTTCTTGAGAATGTTTTTAAAAATCACTGAAAACTGAAGAAAAAAGTTCCTGATTCCACAGAAAGAACTCCTGGGTGGAGAGTAGATTGGGTGAGTAGGTGGATGGGAGGGTGGGTGAATTATCGTCTGCTTCTTCCATGTAAGAGAGGCGGAGGGCTTGGGGGGTAGGGAAACACGATATTTGCGTTAGGCTTGTCTGTTGAGGGTGACATGGCTGGACGTGTGTGTGTGTGTGTGTGTTGTGTGTGTGTGTGTGTGTGTGCTGGGTGTGAGTGAGAGAGAGAGAGGGGGGGTCACTGGTACCTCTGACAATCGGGGAACACTAGTGGTGGATTAAAACTAATACTAATAATACTAATCTAATACAACTACTAATAATAATAACAATAATGATGATGATGATGAAGATGATGATGATGATGATGATGATAATATAATAATAATAATAATAATAATAAATAAATTAATGATGGAATTTATATAGGCGCTGAATCTTGCAAAGCAACAAATCAAACGCTAATCAAATCTAATCATCTATATCTATCAAATCTATTAATTAGAGGGAGAGAAAAAAGAAAGAACAACAGAGAGAGAGTGGGGGGGGGGATCAGACAAAGAGAACAGACATAGAACAGTCACAGAGAGAGAGAAGAGATTAGAGAGACAGACAGGACAGAGAGACAGAGAGACAGAGAACAGACAGACAGACGGACAGAAAGACAGACATACAGACAAACAGACAAATCTACACAGCACGCATCTCTTACAACTCCTCCTGAAATTACCCTTCCTTTTTTTCTTTTCCTTCTTGTCTTTTCTTTCATTCATTTTGTTTTCTGTCCTGGCGGGGGTGGGGAGGGAATGGGGAGGGGGGCGCACAAAAATTCATCTTGCTCCACATAACTCCATCATATATTTCGTCTTCTTCCCTCCATCCATACCACACACACCCACCCCCACCCACACACACACCCCAATCCATCTACCCCTACCCATCTACCTCCTTACCCTCACCCTTCAAAACCCTCTTTCATTGGCTCTCTCTGCTAGCGTTTGGTTTCCTTAATGCAAGCTTACACGACGATAAAATAAGTTCGAAGACACAACTGAAAGAAGAGGAAACTGAACAAAGCGAGTATATCAAACTGTATTATAGTATGATTCATTATTTTGTTGGTGCTTTTTGTTTCTTGGTGGGGTGGTGGGTGTTGGTGTGTGGGTGGTGGTGGGTGGTGGTGGTGGGGGCGGTGGTTGTGGTGGTGGTGGTTGGTGGTATGGTTGGTGGTGGTGGTGGTGGTGGTGGTGGTGGGGTTGGTAGGTGGTGGTGGTGGTTTTCGGTGGTGGTTGTGGTGGTGGTGGTAGGTGTATGTGGCGGTGGTGGGGGTGGTAGGGTTGTGGTGGTGGTGGTGGTGGTGATGGTGGGGATTTTTGGTCTCTGCGAGTCTGTGTCTATGTCCAATTGTCTTGTTAGTTATGTGTGTGTGTGTGTGTGTGTGTGTGTGTGTGTGTGTGTGTGTGTGGTGTGTGTGTGTGAGTGTGTGGTTGTGTTTGTGGTTTGGGGTGTCAAGTCAAGTCAAGTCAAGTCAAGTCAAAATTTTATTTCCAGATGGTACATTGAATAAGCAATGCGTGTGTGTGTGTGTGTGTGTGTGTGTGTGGTGTGTGTGTGTGTGTGGTGTGGGGTGTGTGTGTGTGTGTGTGTGTGTGTGTTGTGTTTTGTTGTGTTGTGAGTGTGTGTGTGAGTGTGATGTGCGTGTGTGTTGACTTGTGTTGTATATGTGCGTGCGTGCGTGAGTGGTGTGTGTGTGTGGGCGTGCGTGCATGTGTGCATGTGTTGTGTGTGTGTGTGTGTGGTGTGTGTGTGTGTGGTGTGTGCTGTGCTGTGCTGGCCCCTTAAAAACGTAAAGGACTTTGCAACTGTTTTCTTGTTGTCTTTCGTGTCGAGTGTTTTCAATATTGCATTACAATTTTATTCATGAAGTCTGTCTAACTCTTCCAAGAATCCATTTCTTCTTCTAGGTTTTTTTCCCTTCTTTTTCAAGTGTTCTCTGTAAAAAAACAAACCCACCACCACAACAACAATAACAAAAAACGACAACAGCAACAACAACAACAAAACCAAGTACCTGTTAATATGTAGTTTCTTTTATTTCTAAAAAAAACAGTCTTAACTTTCCACAACTATATTGTTTTACCTGGTTTGGAATAACTTTACACGGAGAATGTCATATTTCAATTATATGGCGAGGTAATGCTTCTGTTTAGTTTCTGTGGAGTTTTACTTTTGTACAAGGAGTATAATATCTCCACTTTCCTGATTAGTTTGAGCTTCGTGCGTAATATCGCCAGTTTTAATTTGTTTTGTTTTCTTTTACTTTTGTGTAATTCTCAACAAGAATAGCTCTGGCTTGGGTTTCTTAGAAGCGATATCAGTGTCTTGGATTTTTTTTAAAGAAATGTAATATACGGTATGTGTCAGTTTGGAGTCGTGCATGGTATCGGTTTCTGCGAATCAGTTTTTCTGCCCCGTGATTTCCATCTTGATTCGCATCAGTTTACACATCACCTGCCACTTCGTTTTCGTTTTTAACCTCTTCGTGTTCTCTTTGTCTGCCGCCTTGTTCTTTCCTTCTCCTCCTCTTCTTCCTCCTCCTCCTCCTCCTCCTCCTCCTCCTCTTCCTCCCTCCTTTTCGTTTTCCTCATTCTCTTCTTTCTCGTTGTCGTTGTGTTGATATTCGTGTTCTTGTCGTTTATGTTGTTGTTGGTCTTCTTCTTCTTCTTCGAATTGTTCTTCGCAATTCTTCTTCTTCGCAATTCTTCTTCTTTGCAATTCTTTGCAATTCTTCTTCTTCGCAATTCTTCTTCTCAGTTCTTCTTCTTTGCAATTCTTCTTCTTTGCAATTCTTTTCTTTGCAATTCTTCTTCGCAATTCTTCGCACTTCTTCGCAATTCTTCTTCGCAATTGTTCTTCTTCGCAATTGTTCTTCTTCGCAAAATTTTTCTTCTTCGCAATTGTTCTTCTTCGCAATTCTTTTTCTTGGCAAATCTCCCTTTTCGCAAATCTTCTTCTTCTTCGCAATTCTTCTTCTTCTTTCGAAAATCTTCTTCGCACTTCTTCTTTATGTGTGTGTGTGTGTGTGTGTGTGTGTGTGTGTGTGTGTGTGTGTGTGTGTGTGTTGTGTGTGTGTGTGTGTGTGTGTGGTGTGTGTGTGTGTATGTGTGTGTGTGTGTGTGTGTGTGTGTGTGTGTGTGTGTGTGTGTGTGTGTGTGTGTGTGTGACTTTGCCAATGTTTTGGTCATGTTGAATTCAGTTGTTTTTTTTCTCAAGTTTTGTTTTCTTCTCAATTGTGTTAACTTGTTCAAGGTAGCATGTCCATTATCTTTTTGTGGGTTTTTTTTCTTTCTTGGTGGTGTTTGTTTTTAAATTAGTTCCACTTTGTTTTCTTTGGGGGGCAGAAGTATAAAAAGGGGACTTTGTTGTGCCTCAGTCTTAACCTATTAAAGATTACACCAATCAATCAATCAATCAATCTTCTTAGCATTTCTTCTTCGTAATTCTACTTCTTTGCGATTCTTATTTGCAATCTTTTATAATTCTTTTCACTTCTTCGAAATTCTTCTTCCTCTTTCTAAATTCTTTTTCCTAAGCTGATAATTCAACGTTTTCTTCATATCTCCCTAATATCTCGATTTTTATCTTTTAGATCGTTAAATTGTGTGTTTGGATACTTTTTTTCATAATTGCACTTTCACTAAGTATCTGTTGCTTTGAATGCATTATTAATTGCAGGATTTTTGGGCGGATACTAACATCAGTTTAATTTCACTTACAAAAAAGTAATAAGGGCTCTTAGGGGTGTTTGTTTTTTGCATTTGTGTTGTTTTGTAGTCGAGTGCAATGTGAGTGAAGATGGGGGTGGGGTTGTTTGTTTGGTGGTGTTATTGTTGTCATTGTTCTGTTTAAGAAAGATCTTAGGAATTTCATAAATAGACATTGTAGGATTTATGTGAAGTTTTAAAGTAAAAAAGAAATTCAAACTTGCTTTTGAACAGATAGCAATAAATATAAATATAATATATAATATATATATATAATATATATATAATATAATATATATATATATATATATAATACTATATATATAAATATATAAATAGTATATATAATATATATATAATAAGATATATATATAAATATAATTATAATAATAATATAAAATAATAACGTGATACTCATTTCTTTCACAAGGTTTTTCGAAACGTTTAACTTAAAAAGTAACTTAATAACTAAAAACTTTAGAAGAGACATTTTGAATTCAGTTCTACTTCAACCGGTTGTTGTTGGAGAGGTGAGGGGGGTGGGGGCGAGGGGGAAGGGTGTAAACCCACATACTTAAACACTTTATGTTCAATCTCTCTTCTCTCTCTGTCTCTCCTCTGTCTCTCTTTCTGTCTCTCTCTCTCTCTCCTCTCCTCTCTCTCTCTCTCTCTCTCTCTCTCTCAAATTAATATGTCAAATTAAGGAAAACTAAAGAACAGGAATTTGAACTGAATATATTGGATAAACTGAAAAATTCTCTTAACGACGCCAAAACATTTTGGTCTATAATTAGGTCTGTGAATCGAAAGGCTCTTGTATATAATAACATATCTATTCAAGAATGGTATGATCACTTCTTACACGTTTTTAACAGCTCGGATGATAGTGTAACACAGATGGATATATATGTAACGGAAGAATATGATGATTTCGAACCATTGTTTAATGATCCTATCAAAGAAAATGAAGTTATTGCCGGTATCCAGCATTTAAAAACAAGAAAAAGTGCTGGTCCAGACAAAATAATAGGCGAAATGCTAAAAAAACGCCAACCGATTGTATATTTCCTTCCTAACTCAACTCTTCAAACGATGTTTTTGAAAGAGGTGCTTTCCCTTTGGAGTGGGCCAAGTCTATAATTATTCCTATTTACAAAAAAGGCGACAGCACTAAAACAGACAATTATCGTGGAGTAGCCCTCACTAGCATCGTCCAGCAAAATATATACTTATATTTTGAATGAAAGGTTAACTAGATGGGCTGAAGAGAATGAAAAACTGCTTGAAGAACAAGCAGGTTTTCGAGCAAATTATAGTACTACTGATCATATATTCACCCTATACTCTATTGTTAAAAAAATACTTGCAATCAAATAAAAAACTATTTGTTGCATTTGTCGATTTTCGTAAGGCGTTCGATTCTGTTAATCGTAATATCTTATGGACTGTTCTGCGTAAAAATGGAATAAACGGTAAATTATATATGGCACTAAGGAGTGTATATAAATCAGTATTAGCATGTGTACGCGCAGGATATGATTATTCGGAATATTTCGAATGTCCAAAAGGAGTGAAGCAGGGCTGTATATTAAGTCCACAATTATTTTCTTTTTTTTGTAAACGAATTAGCCGTTGAATTAACAAAAAAAGGAAAACATGGTATTCAGTTTATCTCAGGAGCAATGGAGGTATTTTTACTACTATTTGCCGATGATAGTTCTCTTGTCTGACACGGTACTAGGTTTACAAAACCACTAGATATATAAAGGAAGAGGCAGATCGCCTAGATTTATCGGTCAATATGGAAAAAACGAACATCATGATTTTTAGAATGGGTGGACATTTATCAGTGCGTGAAAAATGGTTTTATGGAAATGATGAAGTGAAAGTCGTGAATTCTTATAAGTACCTAGGGATGACATTTTCAACGAAGCTAAGTTTGAATGTTGCATGGCGTGAATGTTGCAGGAAAGGGAAAAAAGGTGTAATCGAAATCTTAAAAACGTTACGAAAGCTGAATTCAGTAGATTGTTCTTTATTTTGGAAATTGTTTGATGTTCAAATAGAACCTTTAACTTACATATGCATCTGAAATATGGGGACTTACTGTTAATCCACAAATAGAAAAAATACATACATATGCTATCAAACGTTTCTTAAATGTCCCAATCCATTCGTCAAATACTGTACTATATGGAGAAACGGAAAGATATCCTTTAAACATCAGAACGTCTGTTAAGTGTATTAAATACTGGCTAAAACTACTGAAACTTCCAGGGTCACGTTTATGTAGGCAGTCTTATGACATGATGGTTATAGAAATGAGCTGGGTAAGAAGAATTGGGCATATCAAGTTAAAAAGTTTTTATCAGAACATGGTTTTGGAATCGTGTGGTTGTCTCAGGAAGTAGGTAGCGAGCATGGGTTTATTTCTGAATTGAAAGACAGACTCATTTGTTCATTTAAAACAAAATTGGCACTCGGACATGGAAAGTAAAGATAAATACTGCTGGTTTTTTTTTTCGTTTAAGTGTGCTTTTCAAGCTGAAAAGTATCTTCGAATAGTCACTGACAATGGCATCGACCTAATTTATGCAAGATTATCGACTAAGAACACTCGGCTTCAATGCAAAACAAAAGATGGTTTCAACCTGAGACGTCCACACAGTTCCCATGCCCTATGTGTGGTCATATTCTTGATGATGAAGTGCATTTCCTGTTTCATTGTCAATCATATGTTTTCCATACGTGAAAACTGTGGTGTTCTCAATCTAGAAGCTTTCCGAAGGCAAGATATTTTTTCTATCTTATCGTCCGAGATGATATTGTGATCAAATCGGTTGCAAAGTTTATTGCTGAAGCACTGAAATTAAGACAATTACAGCTAAGTTCCAAT
>CM054137.1:84463728-84491228 GCA_028751875.1 Rapana venosa | reverse complement strand
CTCGAGCTGATGATAATAATAATAATAATAATAATAATAATAATAATAATAATATATGGAAGTTATATAGCGCTGAATCTTGAAAAACAAACAAATCGAAGAGTATGCACTCAGATCGTTTACACGCATTCCAGGTGGATGGACCAGAAACAGAGAAAGAGCAACTGTCTTCATGTGTATTTGTTTCCCAATCATAGTGGCTTTTTTTTTAAAACAGAATTTTGCCAGGGAAAATTCGCTTGTTGCTGTGGGTTCTTTTACGTGTGCTAAATGCGTGTTGCTTACAGGACTTCAGTGTATAGTCTCATCCGAAAGACCACCACTCATGGTCTAATGGATAGGGGGAAAAGTCTTGGGCACAAACGGGGATCGAACCATCGCTCACTTGGAACCCAGAGTTTTTGCTCTCTAGACAGGTGAGTTACCTCTAGACCACTGATTCACAGCCCCTGGGTAGGAAGATATCAAAGACTTTCTATCAGATCATATTTTTTTTAGGATTAAAAAAAAAACCGTTACTTTTTTTTTTTGGTTTCGGACCCCTCTACAAAAAAAAACCCAATGCCCAAATGTAAAATTCTTTGCAAAAAAATGATATGTGTTTAGCATTTCGGGATGATAAAGTTGTTTTAAAACTGGTTTTTTTTAAGGAAAATTTGTAGGCAAGGTAAGTTTAATTGTTTTTTTTTGGTTGGGTTTGGTTGGGTTGGTTTTTGGTTGGTTGGTTTGGGTTTGGTGGTGCTGTTTTTTTGGGTTGAGGGAAGGGAAGGGGGGGGGGGGGGGGGGGGATTGGGGGGAAGGTTTTTTTTGGGGGGGTCCCTTAATTTTTTTTCGTTTGGGGGGGGGAAAACCTTGTTTTAAAGAACGTTTGGGGTGTTGCTTTTGTAATAGCGGGGGGGGGGGGGGTGGAGGGGAAGGGGAAAAGAGGGTGGGGGGGGGGCCCCACTATAACTTTAACTTATACGGCTGTTTTTTTTTTCCCTTTTTCTTTCCTTTGTTTTTTTTCTTCCTTTGTTTCCTTCTTTCTTTGGTTTTTATTTTATTTGGGGTTTTATTTGTTGTTTTTCTTTGTTTGTTGAACGCCCCTCAGCTCCTCCAAGTTTGCCAATGTTGGGTTTTTTTTCGACGTGGGGGTAGTGGGTTTTTTTGCCTACCCTAAGGGAGCTGTAATCCGACAGGGGATGTTTCCTTCTTTAGATTTTGCTTTTTAAACCCCTTTTGGTCAAAATTTTTTCACTTTGGGGGAAAAAAGGGGGGGGAAAAACCCCCCTCTTCCTCTCTCTCTTCTCTCTCTCTCTCTCTTCCCTTTTTTCCCCCCTTCTCCCTTTTTCCCCTCCTCTTTATTTCCCCTCTTCTCTCTCCTTTCCCCTTTTTTTTCCCTTTTTCCCCAAATTTTTATCTTTTTAAAATTTTTTAAATTTTAAATTTAAAATTTTTTTATTTAAAATATTTTATTTAAATTTTTAAAAAATTTTATTGGGGAAAATTTTTGGGGGATTTAAGGGGGGTTTAATTATGTATTTATTTTTCCCCCTCTTTTTTTTTTTTTTTTTTTCCGTTTAAAAAAAAAAAACGGGAAACCCAAAAAAAAAAAAAGACAACCCACCCCAAAAAAGAAAATTTTATTCTCATCCCCCCAAAAAAAAAAAAAAAAAAAAACAACAAAAACGCGCACTTAAGCCCCTTTCCTTTTAAAGAACAAAATTTCGAAAATTTCTTGGGATATACATGTGTTTAAATACCTATTGGAGGGGGGTGGGGGTTTAGCCTATCATTGAAAAAAAAATGCTTTGGGGGTCGGCATCTTTCTTATCGTTTTACTGTTTTTTTTCAAAGTGCAGACATTAACGCCCAAAAGCGTGAAACACGCCGTAAAAAGGGGGGGGGTTTAAAAAAGGGAAATCTGTTAAAATTTTTTTTCCCAAGAAGTTCAATTTGACCTCTTAATATCAGTTTAGTAAAATAATGACGGACTTTCTTTTTTTTTTTTCAGCAGTTTCTTTTTTTTAAATACTAACTAAAGGCTGAAAAAAGTACTTTTGTTAGAAGTGAGTTTATATGTGTTTTGGGAATTTGATATTAGTTGTCTTTTATAGTGTATACAACAGAGAGGAATGGAAGGCCATGATCGCCGATGTCTGCAACAGACCTGACACATGAAGAAGAAGAAGAAGATAGTGTATACATATATATTTTAAGAGAATGTTCTTTTGTTTGATGGTTTTATGTGTTTTGCTTCTTTTTTGTTCGTTTGTTTGTTTGTTTGTTTCTTTCTTTCTTGGCTTGTTTTGCTTGCTTGTTTGTGCATTTGTTTGTTTCTATTTCTCAATTCTTGCTTCGTATTTCGACATATAGTTTCCCTTATTTTTCTTCCTTTTCTGTTTTTCTGGAGCCACTACTGTTTTTTTTTCAGAAAGGAGAAAAAATTGAAAGACACAAACACACACACAACGCGCGCGCGCACACACACACAAAGCACGACACACACACAAAACACACACACACCACACACACCACACACACAGAGTCAGAAAGAGACAGACAGACAGACAGAGACGATAGAGACATGGAAAGTACAATAAACAAACACACACCCCACACACACGCACAGTCAGACAGAGACAGACAGAGACGGATAGAGACATGGAAAGTACAATAACAAGACACACACAACACACACACAACCCCCACACACACACACAGGCTAACAGACCACCACACAGACAGACAGACAGAAAGACAGTCAGAGAGAAACTAAAGTAGGTGAGAGAGAGAGAAACAGCTAGGGAGAGAATGAAACTACACTGGAATGAGAGAGAAACAGACAGAGAGAGACAGACACATAGACAGACAGAGAACAGACACATAGACAGACAGACTTATATATATATTATAAAATATATATATATTATATATAATAAAATTTTATATATATATATTTATATATATTTAAAATTTGAGGATAATGGAATAAGCACTCATGTGCTTTTTTTCATTCCCGTCTCAGTGTGTATGCAGTTTTGTAAATTGTGTCATCTGTTCCCACCGGCACACAATGGCCTACTCTTTCGAAAAGCGGAACAGGATTAAACGTGTAGAGATAGGGAAAAGGGGCATTCAAGCTCCTTTGCCGATAATTTTACCAAACCTCTGCAACTTTGAGCCGATTCGGCTGCGCCTCATCGACTCAAAACTTGCGGCGTTTTAGTTAAAACTAGGCAACAATCTTGAATGCCCCTTTTCCCTATCTCTCTACTAAAACTGAAAGTAATACTAATTTATTTTTGATGGGTAAAACTATAAAATTATGGGAATTTATGCTATACTGGTCCACAGAAAAAAGAGTTGAAGAGGGAGAAAGAAATGGGGTAGGAGACACACACTTCGCCGCTGCTTGAATGACACACGCAGCCCGCTCAACAATAGGCTTCATGCACAACTGAATAACGGAGATTTCAATAGGTAGGCTAGGGTGTCTCCCGCCCCCGGTAAGACATATCTAGACATGTTACTTACCTTTCCCCAATCACAAGACTAGATAGAATCAGCTGATTAGTAACAGTGACGACATTTCCGCTCAGAACTCTATGTTGTTAGCAACCGAGCCCTAGCTGTCTTGTCATTTCGCAGTGTGAAGTTGTGCAGTGAAGACGTGCGAGCTTTTCATTAAAAAAAGTGTTTGAATTTATCTTACCTGTACCTTGCTTAGTTTGTTAGGTTCAGAACAACCTCTCACCCTACCTAAAACACAGGATCTGCGAGCTTCTCAATGAAGATTATGCATAACTGCTTAGGTGCTGTGCCACTAACGAAAATGATGTGGTTCTAAAAATAGAAACGGTCCTGTCGAGGACCCAACAAAAGAATCACTCAAGCATGACGACCTGGTAAACTGAAGCTCACCTAACACTGGTCTTTCCTCTCTCTCTTTCCTTTCTGCTATAGGCTGTGACGTGTGCCTGTTTAATATTCATTTCACGCGGTCTAGCTAGACCGTGGCAGTTCCCTGCTGTGGCTCTTGAGAAGATTGTGTTTCAAGCTGCATTGCTAGTTGAATGGGAGTGGAGCAATACTGCCGAGAGAGAGGGGAGAGAGAGATCTTATTAACAACTTATCAACAACTTAGCAAGAACTTGCCAAGAACTTATTAACAACTAATACAAGAACTTACCAAGAACTTACCAAGAACTTATCAAGAACTTATCAAGAACTAAAACAAGAACTATATTAAGAACTTGTCAAGAAATAAACAAGTCCCCATCAACAACTTATCAACAACTTATCAACAACTTGTCAAGAACAACAACAATTATTTTACACAAAATATATTGATAAAGATAGACAACATGAATTGCGACGAACTTTTGTTGATGACATCTACTGGTTCTAGTCAAGAAGAAATAACAGATGAGAAGAGTCTACTGGATAAGAAGGAGAAGTTGTACTCTCTTGCTGCTTGTGGTAAAACAAAGCATTACTTAGGAACAGAACTAACAGTTGAACAGGTGCAGCAGTTATCACCACAAGACATTATTAAGTATTTTAATAGGTATGAATCTCTTCTTGGAGCAAAAATGGTGAAAAGCCTAGGGCATACTGTTATTGGTCTATATGCTAAAGCAACAAGTAGGGTCTTTAATGTGGACTCAGAAGCTGACTTAGCATATGACCTCTCACAAGATCCTATTTTGTCTAGAACGCTGGAGACACTTGGCTGTGATATGTATTACCGTTTTGGCTCTCTGTTAGCACCAGTAGCTGCTAGTATGATAACATTAAAACATATAAAATTTAACCACATAGAGAAAGATGGAAGAACAGAACACAACCCAGAACCAACAGGAAACACAGGAGAATGTGACGAACCAAGAGCAACCCTCCCTTTCACAAGTGACATCTGTAACAAAGAAACCTGGGAGAGTTGAAGCTGGCAAGAGGTTAGCAGAATGGAATCGACAGAAAAAACTTAGCAACCAAGCAAAGCAAAAGATCTTATCTGGAGAAACATTAGAAAAACAGATGCCTATAGAAACACAGAAAAAAGACACAGCACCACCAAAAACAAACATTCAGTCTTACTTAATATATGGTATAACAGCTATGGGAATTGGTTATACAGCCTATAGAGTATGGAGCAGCAAGCAACCAGCAAGACAAGAACCGCAGCAAGAACAAAAGCCAAAACCACAACCACAGCCACAACCATTGCAAAGCAAACAGCCTGACAACGATCCATTCAATATGTATTAATAGATATAAATAAATAATTTATACTTATAGTAGAAATATGAGTACACAAAAGACTGCAGTCAATCTGGTCTACCACGCTGCCGTTATTGGCAGTCTTAGTGTCGGCTATACTATGTTAGGAAAGAGTCTTCTAAAAATGAGGCCTGCTGATTTAGGAAAACTAGACTTTGAAGACAGCGCCAAGCTAGTTGTGGTTGTAACAGCATCCATTGCTACAAAAGACTTCTTGGTAAAGCAGGGAATCATTCCAGAAAATATTAGTCCATAAATAGAAAATGGCTTCTTTAGTGATGATGGTTGGTGGTGCTGTAGTTAACGCACTTGCTTTTACAGGCAGCAACTACTTGTTTTCTAAACTTCATACAGACGAAGAAAGGAAGAGACATGATAAAGCAATAGAACAACTGAACAGAGCACAGGCAGAATACGAAAGACAAAGAATTGCTCAGTTAGACTTTATTAATGAAAAACTTCGTGAACAAGGACATGCTGCAAAAACATTTTCTGATGTTGACGGGGCAATAAAAGAGTACTACATTGTGACAGGCAAACAAATATCTCCTATTACTAAGCCACAGCTTCGTGATTATTATCAACCCACTGAAACCCAGAAGACAGGCGAGATTGCTTTTATTGTGGTGGGCATGACAATAGTATATTTCTTAGCACAGAAGGTTGGTTAACCAACAGGCAATTTTTTTACTTATTATATTAGAACAATGGATGCCAAACTCTCTAAGATCTACTACACACCAAAAGGGTACTGGAAAGGACAGGCAGCTATTAATAAACTGAGCATTGCAGCAGGAGTAAGTTCCGAAGTAGCAAAGAAGTGGCTGTCTAAACAAGCAATATGGCAGATCTATTTACCTTCACCAAGGCGCATTAATAGACCCTCCTTCATCAACATGAAGCCAAATGATACTCACCAAATAGACCTTTTATACTTACCCCATGACACAATCAGAAGAAAGAGGTATAAGTATGCTCTTACTGTAGTGGACGTAGCTTCTAGGTATAAAGATGCAGAGCCCCTTACTGAAAAGAGTGCCACCGCAACTGCAGTTGCTTTGCAAGAAATCTATAGTCGGGGCCCACTAAAATATCCCAGACTTATTCAGTGCGATGATGGTAAAGAGTTTAAAGGAGCATTTAATCAGTTGTTACTAAAGCATGGAGTAGCAATAAAAAGAGGTATACCAGGCAACCACAGATCTCAAGCACTGGTTGAAAGTTTTAACAAGCTGTTAGCAGAAAGACTGTTTGCATATCAGTACCACCAAGAAATCATGATCCCAGGCACACGAAATACAGAGTGGGTAAGAAGACTGCCTGCAGTTTTGAGAGCAATGAACTCTGAGATAACTAAAGCCACAGGGTTAAAACCTGTGGACGCTATCAAACATAAAACAATACAGCAGCACATCCAAACAACACCTTCTAAGCAACCACTAATACCCTTTGGGAAGAAACTGAGATATCTGTATGCTCCTGGAGAAGCTGAAGCCAGCGACAGTCACAAACGAGCAACAGATCCCATCTGGAGCATAGACACTTATGAAATAAAAAAAGTTGTGGAGATGGATCCTCCTATTTATTATTTGTCATTACCTGCACCACAACGGGCTTTTGTTAGAGAGGAACTGCAGTTAGTGCCACCTAATACTGTCCCGCTTCAGTAAGGTAGGCTACTATTTCATCAGAAGTAAGTGACTGTATGGTCTCATCTAACTGTTTTTTGTTACTACAATTTATGGGAACATTTTTGATAATACTGAAGTGGGTTGGACACTCTCTCATCATACTAACAACTCCTAGAATATTATTTAGCACCTCTTCTTTTGTACCATGATCAAGTTTTATTTCTACTTGCTCACCAAAGTCGTCTAGAATGTCAGCACTGTAAAAGCAGAGACGTGGCATTGTACCACTACCATAGTATTTGATAAAGAGTAAACAATCCATTGTGAGTCTCAATCCAAATTTTTAGCTCGTATATAAATGATTAAAAAATATAATTAATTAATTACTTTGTTCTCCAGTGTCCAAGTGCGTATGAGTGCTCTGGTGAAGAATATACTCGTTTTGTATCCTGCGCAATCAATGTCTTTTTTCTAACCACAGTTGTGTTGATTTGGTGCAGGGTTGAGCAGAGCTTTGGGTTGTCATGATGAAATACTCTACCTTCAAAGAGAGCCTCTTTGTAGTTATCATGACTGATGCTTGTTTTGACCACCTGTTTGCCAACACCTTTTGCCTTTTTTATAACACCTGTCTGGCTTGCAACGCTATACATCTTGGCCCTCAGCCCAACATATTCTTTGATAATAGTGCCGTTCATCTCATCCTTCATCTTACCAATAACTTTTTTGTTTACTGATGAATGCAAGGGACTGTCTTTTGGATAATCACAGGTGTCATACCATGACTCTGATCCCAGCGCTACGTCCTCTACAAGGTCTTTGTATATATCTTCTGTGGGTATGTCTAGGATGAAAGAGTCTGTGTCTGTGTACAAGACCCTTACAGCAGGATGTTTAGGCTTGAAGTAATCATACAAGAACTCCAGCATCAACAGCTTTGACAGCTCCAGCACACTAAACCCAATGAATACTGGTTTGTCTAGTTTAACCTGCAACTTCTTCATCATGATGCCATACAGACTGTCATGAAATTGCCTGTAGTCTTGATAGCTTGGCTTTGATGTTAGCTTTATGGCTTCGTTTTCTTTTGTGACTAATCTAACATCTTTTCTTTTGTGTGGGTTCTCCATTGTTTTACCAAAGCAGCTGTTGTTCATGAGCTTGAAGTAATCCTTTTCTGATGCATCGGTTGCCTTCGTTCTCAGATCAGTGTTCTTCATGATGTATGGTTTCATGAATTGCTCTTGGTCAAACACAATGATACGATGAACAGCAGTAAGAATTAACCCATGCCTTAGGTAGAACTGTAGCAGTCTGTAGTGACAAACATACTTGCTCTTGTCATTTAAGTTTGGTACAAGCTTTGGTGGTTCTTTTGGAGATGTTTTGAGCCTTTCTGCAGCCATGGGTAGTCATTGTGCGCATCATGTAGTTCATGGGGATAGACTAAATCTACTTCTAAGATCCAACCTAGTGCTTGATCAGGCACCATTTGTGACAACGCTTTTAGAGTCTCATCAACAGCAAAAGGACCATTAAACAACTGAAAGTTTCTTAGTGGTAGTGACTGACACATCGCCCATCCATACAGATTGTTTGCGTCCAAGTACATGATGTAGTTAGAAGGTTTGCTAGGATCATAGTCTTCTAAATATTTGTTGTTGGCCTTACAGTAATTGTGCGATGCCATACTGATGCCACCACGCAGACCATCCTCAATCATTTGGAGCATTGGCAGGTCAGACAACAAATCAATCTGCACCCCAGTAAACTTCAAGAAAGCATCCCAAGACATTCCCGGTGCTGTAATATAGTGTGATGGGTCTAGTCCATAATGTTTCATTCCGGTCTTTCTGTAGTTCTCAAAGACATCAGCAAGCAAACATGCATCAGCAAGTAGATACTGATCATGGTAATCGCCCATCGTCCGACACTGCATCTTTTGCCATGCCCACTGAGCATGCTGATAGTCATCATCACTGATTCCTTTGCCTGTCAGTCTGCTGAAGAATGCTTCTTTTGGAGGCAGCTCTTCTTCATCAAAGCTTTCCCATGAGTCCATGTACTCATAAGGATAGACGCCTTTTCGCACGAGCTTTGTGTCGAAGTATTTTTCTGTAATTGAGCAAGTACTCAGTGATGAAGACAAGGACTCTAGAGATCCCATCAGATGTTGTGCAGAATCAAAGAAGGACAGGCTATTTAGTGTAAAAGTCAGGTACTTCTCTGATGACTGTGCAATGCAGTAAGCCTTATACTCATCAGTTACTGCCTGCATAATTAGGTGTGAGTCGTAACCTCTTAGATTGTGGAAGAAGACTGGCAGCTTCCATGTTTTGGGATCTACTTTTAGTTGTAGATTACACTTACTATGTGCTGCTCCACGAAACTTACCACTGATGTGGTCATGATCTCTGACTGTGAGCTCGTCTGCCAGCGGATTACCACAAATCCAACAATGTGTGGCAGAGCATACTGTTCCTGGTCTTCTTCTGTCATAATGATCTCTTGTAGGTTTAGCTGTTGAGAGTAGTGGTTATGATTCGCTTTCATGTGTTCAAGAAAAAGCTTAGCCGCGTCTGGTCCTCTATACAAAACTGGCTCTGAGTGTCCACCATCTGATCTAACAACAACATAAGCAAAGGAACAAACTTGGTGATTACTAAGCAGGACTGTTTTAGGTATTTCTTCTTCTACTGGTCCTTGGTATGGCACTACTATAGACTCGAAGTCAGCATACACTACATAGGGGCTCTTTTGTAACTTTTTTATATTCTTGAAGTACACCTTGCTTCCCGGTCTTGGTGTGACAAGTACTGTATTTGCTTCAGCCTCACTCTTACAATGTTTTCTGTGTTTGTCAGCAGCTTGTAGTGATGGTAAACGAACTAAGCATCGTCTACAGAACTCTTGCTTTTGATGCTTTTTTGTTGTATGGGCAATAAGTCTACTCATTGTTCTGATTAGTGTATAATGGTAGCCATTGTCATTGCTGATTAACAAAAGGTCTACATGATTCTTATCAGGACTACCAACTGTAGGAGACCTTTTTGATATCCTCAACGGTTTTAATTTTGGTTCTGTATCTTCCCAAGGGGTACAAAATTAACAAAATTGGGGGGTTTATTTTTTCCTCAAAGGCTTCAATATTTTTCATTTTCAACAGGGAAGGGAAATACCAGTAAAGTCGACTTGTTACAATGTTCATGATATTTTCCCTCCTCTGCTTTTCTTTGTTTTTTGGGAAAAAACCTTTGCTACCCCACACCACAAAAGCACTTATCATCTTTGTTCTGTATGTTTAGCAAAGCCCGTTTTGTTACTATTTCTTTTGGTAGGGGAAGTAGCCCCTTCCCAAAACCCGGGGGGTGAAACTTTGTTTGTTTTTAGTTCAATGCGAAGAACCTTCCCAACGCCAAATCCTGATCCCCTTTCTCTTGCTTTTTCCCTGCAGAAAATTCGAAGTAAGTGAGCAAATTTTAAGGGAAACAAAGTACCCCCTCCCCCACAAAAAAAACAACAAATAACAAAAACCCCCCAAAAAGATAAAAAAGAAACAAAGGGTAACCGACACCAAACCCCAAAACCCCAAAAAAAGGACTTCAACACGGAGAGCATTTTGCCTCGTCACGTTTCCCTTATCAAAACTCCAGTTTTTAACATTGGGGAAAAGAAATTTAATTAATTTGTCAAAAAATCCACCCGAAAAACATTTAATTTTTTTTTTAGGGGACTGATTTTTTAAAAAAATTAATTTTTTCAGTCTTTTTTTAGAGCCCCCCCGGTTTTGCCAATGGGGAATTTTTTCTTAAATGACCTTTTTTTTCCCCCTTTCCATTAAGGTGGCTGAATTTGACTTCGGGTAAAGTGGCGACATGAAAGAGTGCGTTGTTATGTTTAAATGCCTGCAACAAAGTATTTGGGTTTTGCACTCAAAACCTACGCGTTGGAGTTACTGTAAGATTGCAAAAGGTAAAGGTAAAGGTGTCCCATTGCCTATGTGGTCGTAGGGGGACTGACCCATCAGAGACCTCAGCTTCTCTAGGGGCCAGCATATTGAGGGCGGCGCCCATCTCCTCTCCCTCTCTGATTTACCTTCCCTGACCCTAAAGAGGGCAGGTATCCATTTGCAGCTGGGTGAACTGGGGGAATGTACCGAAGCCAAGGCGCGCAAACAGTCACCCATCCAAGTGGTAACCACGCTCGATGCTGCTTAACTTTAACTGGGGGAAAGCGAGTGCTCTGACCACTGAGCCATCCCGTCCCCAGTAAGATTGTAAGTAAGTAAGTAAGTAAGTAAGTAAGTAATAATAATAATAATAATAATAATAATATATGGAATTGATAGAGCGCTATATCTTGCAATTACAAATCAGAGCGCTTCCATTCAATCCGCTCCTACACAAGCAACCACAATGTTTTAACAATATTCTAACAAATTCAAATGTACACACCCCACCACACACACAACACACACACACACACACACACACACAACACACACACACACAACACACACACACACACACACACACATACACACACACACAGGTTGTACATTTCAGCAGGGTGATGAAATTTGGTTTTTAAAAAGCAGGGTCAGATATGAGATGAAACAAGAGGGAAAAATTTTAAGTTTGAAATAGGTATGTTTTGAGGCTGGATTTAAAGCTGTCGTAAGTAGGCTTTTCACGAAGGGAGAGAGGGAGGTCGTTCCAGATTGATGGACTAGAAATAGAGAAAGAGCGACGGCCTTCAGTGGATTGGTTGAATCTAGGTATTCGTAAGCCCAGGGTATCTGCAGCAGAGCGGAGGGAACGAGAAGGAGTGTACAGGTGAAGACATTCACAGAGATATGAGGGTGCTGTTTTGTGGAGACATTTGTAACAGAGGGTACTGATCTTGTACTTTACTCTCTGTGGCACAGGCAACCAGTGGAGAGATTGCAGGAGTGGATTAATATGCTCGGATTTTTTCTTTCTGAGGACTAGTCGAACTGCAGAGTTTTGTATACATTGAAGAGGGTGCATAGATGATGCTGGCAGACCAGCCAGAAGAGAATTGCAATAGTCCAGACGTGAAAGAATGAGAGAAGTGACAAGTTTGGATGTTGCATCAGTGGACAGGTACTTTCGGATTGCACTTATACGCCGTAATTGATAGTAGCAGGACTGGCAGGTCTGGGTGGTGAAATTTTGCATAGAGAGTGTGTTGTCAATAACAACACCTAGATACTTAACTGCAGTGGATAGCGGAACTGATGTATTGCCAAATTCTATTGAATCTGTTTTGATGGAAGAGAGTTTGTGTTTGGTCCCTATAATCATGGTTTCGGTTTTATCTGCATTTAGATGTAACCTGTTTTGTATCATCCAGTTTTGAATGTCTTGAAGGCAAAGTGACATATTTGTCAAGAGAAAAGGCAGATTTTCAGGAGTGTCACTGCTTTGAATCTGAGAGTCATCAGCGTAGAAATGATGGTTGATCTGGTGACGGTTTATTATGTGTGAGAGTGGAACAGTGTAGAGAGTGAACAGGATAGGGCCAAGAACTGATCCTTGTGGGACTCCACATTCCAGTTTTGCAGGAATTGATTGAATTTTGTTTACTGTGACTGTCTGGAATCGGTCAGTGAGGTATGAACTAAACGAGGTAAGGGCTGCTTCTTTGATACCAAACGTTTTTACACTTAAGTACACTTGTTAAGAATACTCGTTATTATTATTATTATATTATTATTATTATAATTATTATTATTATTATTATTATTATTATTATTATTATTATCTTTATTACTATTATTATTATTATTATCATCATCATTAAAAAAAGATATCACCATATAAGTAAAGCAGCGTTGAGCGTAGTTACCTCTTGGATGGGTTATCGTTCGTGCAACATGGCTTCAGTACAGTCCCCCAGTTCACCCAGCTGTAAATGGGTACCTGCTCTTTTTAGGGTTAGGGTAAAGCAGCGAGGGAGAGGTGGCGGGTGCCACCTTAAAAATGGAGATCAAACGACAACACACTTCGAACTCAGACTTTTCGCTTTCTAGGCAGGTGCGTTACCTCTAGATCACCGATCGACTGTAACTACCAAAGTGACTGACTCCTGTTCCTATGACTTCTTCTGAAGTTAATAAGTGACAAAGAATGTGTCCAAAAATAGACTTTCCATAAGCTGAGCATAGATCTATATTGGTTTTAAAAATGATTTCATTACAATAAAAGCAAAAACAATAATTCCAACTATTGTTTAAAGAAAGGGTTCCTTTCGTTGTCTTTGTGTGTAGGAAGACAAGTCCTTTTAACTTTCGCTCCAAACTTTTATTCCTGTCCAAATCTTGGTAATTGTCGATGCCGATAAGCCCTGGACATAAATAGTCGTGCTACGAAGCTTACAACCGACGAGGTCAGTAGTGAGCAGGAAACTGCGGTTTAAAAACTATGAAGTCGCTGAACTTATCACAGCAAAGGTAAGATTCTTTTTATTCTTTTAGTTCGAGAATAATGGAATAAGAACTCGCGCGATTTTTTTTACATTCAGTCCCCGTGTGCATGCAGTTTTGTCAATTTTGGCATCCGTTCCCACCGGCACACAATGGCCTACTCTTCCGAAAAGCTGAACGAGTTTTAACGTGTGCGCAAGATGTTCTGCGTTGCGTTTATAGTCTCATCCGAAATTTTAAGAGAACGGACGCTTTGCCGAGGGTTAAGACGATTTGACTTCAATCCCATGGTTCCATGAAGTCGGGGGTTCGAATCTGGGCGGCTTCTGATGAATTAAGGGGGGATTTTTACCATCTCCCGGGTCAACTTAAATGCAGCTGCCAGGGCCTATTCCCTTCTGTAAACCTCAGAAGCAAATATCCTTAAAAAGACCGTCACGTCGGTGGTTACGGAAAACAACTTTAAGGACATCCCGAAGTGGGAATTTCGGCTCCCTTTCAGGGTGGGAAAAAAAAACGGTCCCATACCAAAATCCCCCTTTGGGGAAACCCTTTTGGAAAAAAAAAACCCGTCCTTTTGATCCTCTGATTGTAATCACAAAGAGAAGAATGCACTTGCAAGACGTTCAAAGTTAAACTGGAAAAAACGAGAAAAAAAAATCCCCCCCCCTTATTATTCCCCCCCCACACCGCTGGATTCAAAACCCCGACTTTATCAACCCCAAGGGTTGACATAGAAAGGTCTTAAACCACACGGTTTTAAACGTTCGTAACTGGGGATTTGAAAACCATGAAGTCACTGAATTCGACAGCAAAATGAAGTTGAGACTTGTAGAGCAAAGCTAAATAGGGGCGGGGACGTGGTTTCTTTTAAAAAGTTGGAAAGGACGGGACCAAAAAGCGGAATGGTAAATGTTTTTTAATGAAAATGGCTGCTAGAAACTGAACTGTACCCACTCCTACGCATCGCAAACTGAACAGCATTGAAAAAGCCTTACAAAATAGCCAAGCAAAGGGAGGGGGAGAGAGAGAAGAGAGAGAGAGGAGAGAGAGAGAGAGAGAGAGAGAAGAGAGAGAGAAGAGAAGGGAAAGAGGAGAAGAGAGAGAGAGAGGAAGCAAAAAGAGAGAGAGGGAGAGAGAGAGGAGAGAGAGAGGAGAGAGAGAGAAAAAGAAAAGAGAGATAAGAGAGATGACAGATAGATAGTTAAAAAAAGAGAGACTCAGAGAGCAGAGCAGAGAGACAATACGAGATAGACAGACAGACAGATAGATAGATAGAAGATAGATAGAGAGAGAGAGACCAGAAGACAGACACAGACAGAGACACAGACAGAGACAGGAAAAAAGCCAAAAGTTTCCTTGAAACCATTCCCACAGAACACTTTTTTTTCCCAAAGGAAACACAGATATTAACCCAGTAAGTTCCCGATAAAACCCCCCCCCCCCCCCCCACGTGGACGTTTCTTCTGGGACACACACACCCCCACAACCCCCCAAATAATCGATGCCAATTCCAGAATATGTGCCCACGTTTCCGGGTAAAGTGTGGGTTGAAGAGAAAAGGATCAGGGAAGATGTTTCTTTTTCAAGGTAAAAAAAACAAACCCTGGACATCTCAAATAGCCGGGGTACAAAGCAAGAGTAAGTAAAGTGGAGGTGGAGATGAATGAGAAGTGAGAGGAAAAAAGGGTGTGTGTGTGTAGTGTAGAATTGTAATACAAATAGTTAAGTAGCGCAGATTTACAAGACGCAGAGAGAACCGGGATGGGAAGACAACATCACGAGAGCGACTACTGGCCTTGAGTGGGACGACTTGCTACGGAAAGCAGAGGTCCGCGGGAAAGTGGAGGAATCTGGTTACAAAATCCTCCAGTGGTGCTCCCACGTTCCTCGGACTACGGGTATAGGTCAAAGTGAAGAGAAGAGAATACACTCCTCACACTGTACATACTGGTTCAAAGGAAAAGTTGTAACGTTAATTACTATCCTCCTCCTCCTCCTCATCCTCCTACACACTGACTTAATACAGAAAGCACAGTCCATGGCTTCCATCTGTAACCCACATCATTATTCTACATTTTTTTTCTCTCACAGAGATGATTCTGCCCACCATCTGTCTGGTATGGTGTGTCCCAGTTTTGTGGCCGGACTTTTGAAGTTTCAAGGGTTTGTTTTTGGTTTTTGTTGCGTTTTGTTTGTGTGTGCTGCAAGTAAGTGCAGAGATAGTGGATTGAAAGATATAGTGGAAAAGTGTTCAATAGTTTGGGTGTAAGTTCGTGTTATGTGATTTCGATTGATGAATAATGTTGTTTTTGTTGTTGCTATTGTTGTTGTATGTTGTTGTTGTTGTTGTTGTTGTTGTTCTTCTTCTTCTTCTTCTCTTCTCCTCCTCCTGCTGCTTCTTGTTGTTGTTGTTGTTGTTCTTCTTCTTCTTCTTGTTGTTGTTGTTGTTCTTTTCTTCTTGTTGTTGTTGTTGTTTTTCTTCTTCTTGTTTTGTTCTTCTTGTTCTTCTTCTTGTTCTTCTTGTTCTTCTTGTTTCTCCTTGTTCTTGTTCTTCTTGTTCTTCTTGTTCTTGTTCTTGTTCTTCTTCTTCTTCTTCTTCTTCTTCTTCTTCTTCTTTCATCTCATCTCCCCTTCTTCTCTTCTTCTCCTCCTTCTCCTTCTACTCCCTCTCCTTCTTGTAGAAACATAGAAACCACAGTCTAGGATTTTACCTGGAACTTCTGCAAGTATCGATTTCTTCCAACCTGACCTACGATCACCAAAATTACCCCCCAACAGTGAACAGGAACTTCAGACAATGAGCAAATTCAAATACCTGAACTCTGGCATCAGTGAAAAGGGATGAAAAAAATCCCAACAGTGAACAGAAATTTCAGACAATGAGCAAGTTCAAATACCTGAACTCTGCCATCAGTGAAAAGGGATGAAAAAAATCCTCCAGAGATGATTTCCAGAACTGCACAGATATCGTCAGTCATGGAAAAGCCCAGAGCAGTCTGGAACGGCAGAAACGTCAGTCTGAAGACTGCACCGACACGCCTGTGGGTACTGGTTCTGTTCATCTAACAACAGACAATACGAGTTCTAGACCAACACGTACACCTCTCACCACACACCATCACACTTTATTTTGCCGTGACTTCTGACTTCAAACGAATGACGAAGTTGATGAACGCACGCTGAGGTTGAGGGGTGAAGACGGTTTGATTTCAATCTCGGGGGTCCATGGAGTCATGGGTTCAAATCTTGGGAAGGGTGCTTTGTGAATTAATGATTTTTTTAAATATCATGAACCCATCATCATCATCGTCGTCGTCGTCGTCATAGTCATGATCATCATCATCATCATCATCACCACCACCACCACCACCACCACCACCACCACCACCACCACCACCACCACCACCATCATCATCATCATCATCATCACCACCACCACCACCACCACCACCACCACCACCACCACCACCACCACCCACCATCATCATCATCATCATCATCATCATCATCATCATCATCACCACTATATTTTAGTCCGACTCTAAGTGCAGACCTGCGTATGCCTTAATTTCTCTCGTGTATACACACACACACACACACATACACACATAACACACATACACACACACACTTACACACACACATACACACACTTACACCCCTTTACACACACACCACATAACTTACACACACACACTCACCAAACACACTTAACACACATACACACACCTTACCACCATACACACACATACACACACACACTTACACACTTACCAACACACACTTAACACACACCACACACAATACACACACATACACCACCACACACACCACTTACACACACCAAACTTACCACACCACTTACACACACTTACACACTTACCACACACACAAAACCCCCAAAACACAACACACACCACCCCACACCCACACACACACACCACAACACACACAAAAAGAAGATGAACATTACTTTAAAGATCCATAATTCTGTCAGCTTTCGGGGGATTACAAAAACGACTATACCAGCCTCCACCCGAAAACTTTTTAGCTTAAAACTTTTTCCGGGGCCCAAAATAATCCGAACCACGACAACGGCTTGAAAAGCTTAGAGCCAAACCCGACTTTTCCATCAGCTGAAAATAATTGCTTTTTTCCCTTTTCCCAAAACTGACCCGTCACAGTTTTTAAAAAACCCAATTAAAAAATTTTTTTCCTTTGACCTTCATGGTGGGGCAACTTTATTTACGATTTTCTTAAATAAAAAAAATTTTTGCTTCCTTTTTTAACCTTCCAAAAAAAACCCTGTGGGTGTGAACAATCATATTTTGAAAACCTTGAACACACACCACAACACATGTACACCACACACACACACAACCCTGTACAACACACACAACCAACACACACACCGCACGCACACACACCACACACACACACACAAACACCAAACACACACACACACACACACACCCACACCACCACACACACACACACATCCCAACACCAAAACAACAACTACAGTTTTTAAAACATTACTAAAAAAGACTACCCAATCTGAAAAATTACTATTACCACCAATCCATGAAGTTTTGCAAACGTCGAAAAGTTTTGGGGCTGCCATCTATGGAAAAAAGGGCTAGAGATAAGAAATGTCCTCGCCAGTTCCACAAATTCCCAAAATCAACTTTGTGTGCTGCGTAAAACCACCAAATCATGAATCTAAACGTCGTTTTGTGTATCAACCTAAAGGCCCCAATGACAGCAACACAAAAAATGTTTGCGTACATTGCCGAAATCTAAATTAAATGGTTAATATGGGGGGATTTCAATCACCTCCCCCTTTGGGATAAAGATTACACATAACCATAATGGGTTTATTGAAAACATTTTTGATTTTTGCTTTTTTCTTTTTTAATGGGGGAAATGTACAAGAATCCCAGATTTTCGACTCAAAGACCTCGCCTTAGATCATCTTTCTTTTTCTCCATCCCTTGCTAAACGTAACTGGGAAATAGATGTTACTTTTGGGAAGTGATCTTTTTCCCAAATTGCTATCACTTTTAAAATTCTTTAGAAATGACATGGAAAAGAGTTTATACCAAAGTTAATTTCTTATGCTGACGGGAAATAAGTTTAAAGATATTTTGACACAGATTAATTGTGAAAGTTTTTAAAAGTAATGTATTGAATTTTTTTTCCCAATTTTAAAAAATGTTACTGCAAGCACTGTTTTTTTCATCCCTAAGTATTCACCCATGAAGTCAAAAAGCATTCGGGAAATATATGGTGGAACCTGCCTGTCAAAAATTTTGTAAATGACAAGAAACTGCCTATAAAGTATATTTAAAGAAATAAAACTTCAGAAAATCATTTTCTTATGAAAAGGCAAAATTACTTTGTGATAAAACCCTTGAAAAAGAAAACGCTTTTTGGTCTTCCTTTTGCTTTAAAGGGAATTTAACCTTGAAAAGATCTAAAAAAGGTTTGTGGAATAAATTTTAAAAGATATGAAAATGGGGTTGGGCTTCCTAATGTCCAATTAAGATTAAAGAAAAGGGAATTTCCAATAATTCAGAGAAAGTAAAAAGTTCGTAAAAATTTTTAAAAGAAAACAATGAGTGATAAAAGTCTTTCAGAAAAATCAAAGTTACAAGAAAAAGGGGCAAAAAAAATTTGTATAAAAGCCCGTGGGGGATAATATCATTACGGTAAATGCTCCCAAACCCACTGCAAATTTAAAGTGCTCCCCTTTCCCTTTTGGGAAAAAAGAACACCGTGGTATTGATGTTTCAAATGAATTGTTAAAAACAGTTGCCAAAAAATTTTGATAAGTTTTGCTAAATTATTCCAAATCTGCTGGTCCGGGGGGTCTTCCAAGCAAATGGAAATTCCATTTTAGTCCAGCCCCAAAGCAGGGTAAATCAAAAAGTATAAAAAAGTTACAGACCTTTTCGCTTAAACCCTTTCCACACAGGAAAACTTATGGAAAAAGTAATTTTAAACCGAAAATACATTAATTGCGGTAAAAAAAAATTATCCCTATTAGTCCAGGTTTTAAAAAAAGGTAGATCCACAGCAATCATTGATTAAACTCAGCACACAGTTAAACATCAATTTGCTTGTGGGAAAAATTTGCTTGCCCCTTTTTTTGATAAAAAAGAAAAAATATGATCAGGTTGGCATAAAGGGACACTATATAAATTAAAAACTTTTGGCTTATCGGGAAATTTTGTATCATTAAATGATTTCTCTCAAAAAGATGCATGCACCAAAGTTGAAATTTCCCTTTTCTATTTTACGTTTTCCAAACCCAGGGGAAATTCCACGGGGTTCAGTCATCGCTCCACATCTTTTTAATTTTTTCTTTAAATTTTCCCCAAGGCTTTCCATAATGCCATCCATGTACAGTACGCTGAAAAATTTGTATGTGGGTGAAAATTTCAAAGAAAAAAAAAACACAAAGGGCATCTAACTAATAAAAAAATTATCAGCTTGGGGCAAAAAAAATTATACTACATTTTTTAAAAGGGGGCTTTCCATCTCCTGAAAAGACTAGTCTTGACTTTTCAATAATGGAGCTAACCCACCGTTCTACCTGTTTTTTCCCTTTGATGGGGGAAATTTTGGATATAAACCTTTGGTGAAATTTTTAGGGGGACATTTTTTCATCTACACTAAGTTGGAATTATCACATTGACATTTAAAATAAGGCTCGGAAAAAGCTTAACTCCCCAAAGTTTTTAGTAAACAAGTGTGGGCTCATGATGTAGCGTTTAAAAAAACCGGGGATTTTCCTTAGTAATTTTCCAATCATTTATGGGCCGGAAGCATTTTTCAGTGCTCCAAAGTATTTTTACAGAAAATGAAAGACTAGACTGCAAGGCTTTCAATTTGCTGGGGGTACCTTTCATGCTCATCGTGGGTACCCAAAGGAAATAGGAAATTTTGCCATTAACAAATATCGACAACTGGTGGGTAAATATCTCTTAGTGTTTTAAAAAACAAGAAACCCAAAGTGGACAAAAAATTAGTATAAGATCCGATGTCAACTTCCTAAAGAACTTCTATTCGTCACACCACAGCTAAAAAACCCATACTTCTCATTATTTTAAAAGCAGAAATTTTTCCCACAAAAATAGTAAATCAAAGATTCCTTTTCGCTTGTCCCCCCTGGGAACTTAAGGAGCTAATTTTTACGTAAATTATTCCCTTTTTAATAAAAAAAGGGAATGAAAATCCTTTGCTCTCAGTAAAAGAATAAACAAACTACATATCCAAATCATTTAAAAATATCACAGACGGTTCCCTTTTTTAACAAAATGAGGGGGGGCAGCTTTTTTAATTCCATCTTTTAAAGTAGAAGATATTTTTTTGGGGAAAAAACGATTATTTTACGTGATTTTTCTGCATTTTTGGTTTTTTTTATCTTCTAGATTTTCCCAAAGCAATTTTTAAAAACTTTTCTTGTTGATTTCCGGTCGTCTTACTTTTCTTGAAAAAATTTTAGTTCAAAAGTGGAAAGATTCATAATTGAAATTTGTCATCTAAAATCATTTTTTTGATGATAGAGGCACGGGGTTACCTTTTTCTGGTACCCCCGCCTGTGGGATCTACTTTAATGAAAAATTGCAGAAACAAAAGGTGGGGCTGAACATAGGGGGGTCTTGCAGCATAATGTTCCTTATCCATCCACGAGGGGTATAACATGTTACAAAATGCATGCTGGGAAAAAAATTTTAAAAAAAACACAAAGGGACCAGTTATTCCCGGGGGGATATGTAGCCCCTGTATTTTTTTGATAAGACAAAGTCGTTTTACATGAATATAGAAAGTTTTTTCTTTATCTACGGGGAAAAACTCAAAGCTTTTTTAAAACTAAATTTTCCAAAAAAGCAACATGTATCTTGGCGAAAAAACTTACCAAAGATCATATTCTTTTTCGATCAGAATCGAAAAACGTTTTACCTGCCTTCCCGTCGAGCTTACAGAAATTCTTCAAGGCCCTTCCTATGAAAAAAATTGTTTTGTCATTAAATCATACTCCTATGTTTAGACTCCTTTAAGAGGAACTTCTAGTATTTGAATTGCAAGTTAAAATTTTAACTGTTTTTTTTTGTTCAAAATTTTGTTTTGTTTTTTTTTCTTCTTTTTTTTCTTCATAAAATTTGTTTATTGCATTTTTTATTATGTGCATACCCCTCCTCTACTAAACACTCACACACCACACACACACACCAACAACACCAACCACACAACCACACCACACACAACAACACCCGACACACACACACACACACACACACACACAACTTTCCCCCTGATATCCAAAATTTGTGGAAGGAGTTAAAATGAAGAATACTACTACACACATTCACACACGCACACACAATTTATGCTTAAAGTCAATGTTTAAAAACAGTATGTTTAAAGGGATTTCAACCTTGAAAAGCCCTGATTTCCCAGAGCACAAAATTGAATTCGGGTAAAAGAGTTGGTAAAGGTGGAGGAAGAAAAGGTCCCCACGAAAGTAGAGCTACTTTTTTTTCTAAAACAGCTTTTTGTTGGAGGAAAATTGGACAAAGAAACTCCTACTCCAACTCAAAATAGAGCGTAGAAAAAAATATTCAAGACGAGCGCGCGCGCACGCACACACACACAACACCAAAAACACACACACACACACACACACACACAACAAAACACAACCCACACCAAAAAACAGGGGGGGGGGGGAAAAGAGAGAGAAAAGAGAGAGAAAAGAGAAGAGAGAGAGAGAGAGGAGGAAGAGAGAGAGAAGGGGAGACAAGAAAGAGAAAGAGAGACAGAAGAGACAACAAAGGAAGAGAGAGAAAGAAAGGGGCAAAGAAGAAGAAGAAGAGGAGAGAGGAGAGAGAGAAGAGAGAGAGAAGAGAGGAGAAGAGAGAAAGAGAGAGAGAGAGTTGGATTCGGACAAATTTTTCATGTATGGCCTTGCCCCTCATGAAGGGGGGTATAAAACACACACACAAGAGCATTAAAGTTACATATGAATACAATCACAAAACAATAGAAATGATTGACAATTCAAGACAACAATGTTGAACGCAATTTAAATGCCTTTGTACAAGAAAAGTGACAAATTTCTAACTGCTTGTTCATGCAGTTCATGAGACCAGAAGTAATGCAAATTGAAACTGGCTTGGGAATTTATAGAACTTCAATGGCATATATACTGTTCTCGTAGTGAGACAGACAGAGAAGAGAGAGAGAGAGAGAGAGAGAGAGAGAGAGATGAGAGAGAGAGAGAGAGAGAGAGAGAAGACAGACAACAGAGACAGACAGACAAACAGACAAAGATTGATAATTAACTTTCATATTTCCATACATAACAAATAAGCATCAACATACTGTCTTTTTCATCCAGCCCTCATCCTTTAATAAGGCTTATCATTGAAGTTGGCAAACAGTAGTTTCAAGTAATGAGACAGAGATAGAGAGAAACAGACAGACATACAGACACACAGACACACAGACAGACAGGCACACAGACATACTGACAGACCGACAGACACACAGAAAACACTTCGTGAAACCTTCATCATTTAACACCTTTTAAAAACAACAAGCAACAAAAACAAAAGAAAGATGGTCAAGAAAAGTGACCCCATAAAGCCCCTTCATTAAACCAACCACATCATTTCTCTAGCAAGAAGCTGATGGACATCGTTTTCAAAATGTTACTGGGTTTGTGGGTAAAAGCGGGGGCTGCAGAGAAAAAGGCCAGTGAAGATTTAGAGGGAAAGGGATGGACATCCCAAAATAGCCAATGAAGGTTGGGGGGTGGGGGGTGGGGTGGATTAGAGAGGGATTAAGAGGGGATGGGGTGGGGTGGGGTCTGTTGGGGGGAGGTTGGGGGGTGTAGGGTGGGTCAGTGGTGAAGACTTGAAGGCCAACAGAATGTTATCACTCTGACCTATTCACGCTCAAAGAAAAAGCGCCTGACAAAAAAAGTATGTTCTGCTGTTCTTGTCCTCCTCCCTCCTCCTCCTCCTCCTCCTCCTCCACCTCCTCCTCCTCCTCCACCTCCTTCTCCTTGTTGCTGTTGTTGTGTTGTTGTTGTTGTTGTTGTGTTGTTCTTCTCTTCTTCTTCTTCTTCTTCTGTTCTTCTTGTTCTTCTTGTTTTTGTTCTTGTTCTTGTTCTTCTTGTTCTTCTTGTTCTTGTTCTTCTGTTCTTGTTCTTCTTCTTGTTCTTCTTCTTCTTCTTCTTCTTCTTCTTCTGTCGAATGCTTACACAGCAGCTATTTGTGTCCATCATATGAGCGAAAATGCGTTGCGCTGCCGTTAAGCTAGGCTCAGCGCATTCGACTTCAGCGTAGGAGACAATTGTTATCTTGTAATTCTTTCTGGGAAAAATAAAGGCAGGAGAATGGACCCAAGCAGGCAGAAAATAGACAAGAAGGGGGTGACAGGAAGATATGGAACAATGTAGAAGCAAAGAGAGGGAGAGAGAAAAGGTAGTTCATAGCACATCATTTCCAGAAGGTGGGGATGCTATTCAAACTGACAGGTCCCCGGCATTCCCACGTGGGGAGCAAGAAGTCTTAACTACCAAGATTCCAAAAGTGACTTTTAGAACTGAAGGTCCCACAGTTCCATTTTTGGCCTGTAGTGCTACTCATCTATCTATCTATCTATCTATCTATCTATCTATCTATCTATCTATCTATCTATCTATCTATCTATCTATCTTCTGTCTGTCTGTCTGTCTGTCTGTCTGTCTGTCTGTCCGTCCGTCCGTCCGTCCGTCCGTCCGTCCGTCCGTCCGTCCGTCCGTCCGTCCGTCCGTCGTCCGTCCGTCCGTCCGTCCGTCCGTATTGATATAGATACATAGATAAACTGACATGAGTCTGTCTACACCGTCTCGTGTGAAGTGACAGACATTATAGCCGAGTGGTTAATATCGTTTAACTCCACTCCCTTGAGTCCATGAAGTCCTGGATTCAAATCTCGGCGGCGTCGTCTGATGAATTAAGGTTGGGGGTTTGATCGATCCATTTGGTCAAGTCTAAGTGCCGACCTGCCAGTCCCTAAATTCCTTACGTGTTTATACACATACAGAGGATCAAATATGCATGTTAAAGATCCTGTAATCCATGTCAGCGTTTGTGTTTGGGTTAGGGAAACACGAACATACCCAGCATGCAACCTGTAGAATGAGATGAGCTGCTCTGAAGTGGGAATGTGTCGGCTGAGGCCATCGGCCATACCTCCTGCCAAGTCACAAGCACAGAAAAGACAGACTGCATTTGAACATAGTCTTTCTTCTCGCCAGTGTTTGTAAGAATGCTCCAACATCATGAGTTCAACACTCTAACCACAGATTATCCTGCTCCCTGTTACATTTCTTCTTCTATCTAGTAGTCCGATAGACTGTTGGGGCACCACTGAAGATTTTGCAACCAGCTTCCTCCACTCCTCGCGATTTTCAGTCTTCCGTAGCAAGTCGTTTCATTCAAGGCCAGAAGTGCACTCTCTGATGTAGTCTTTCTATCGTTTTCTCTGTCCGCCTCCTCGTGTCCCTCCTTGTACTGCTTCCTGTAGGACATTCTGTTACACTAACCTCTGCTTGATCTAGTGACTGGCAAAGATTTAGGCCAAGGCCAGACCTCCCACCATTTGAAAATACATTTATATTGGCTTCCACACCTACCTTGTCACATTAAAATATTTTTACCTGTCTTTGAATGTTTCTGTTGACCTCCTATGTAGGAAGAACATTATGAATCCTTAAGTAGTCTACTGAATCTTTTATTCTTCCCCAAACCTACGAAAATCATCAGCACGAAAATCTGAAGCACAACAATTCCATGCCTGAAAAACATCCTTAGATTTTCTGATGTAAGTAGTTCGCTAGAAACAGCTTCAAAAACCTACAGACCCACTGAACATTCAGGAAAAATCCCAGCTAAATTCAGGTACATACAAAACGCCTTTCAAAGGTTAGAGAATCACACAAAGTCCCAGGCGTAGGAATAAAAGCACTACTTTTCTTCATAAAACAGCCTTTCATTCAAACACCGGACTGTATGTTAGCTACTCCTACATGATTCTCAAAATAAAACGGCATTGAAACGTCTTCAAGCAGACAAAGAAAGAAAAGAAAAGAGAAGAGAGAGAGAGAGAGAGAGAGAGAGAGAGAGAGCGCACGAGGGAGACTAAAGTTTAAAACTTTGTCAAACTATCGCCATTGAAATGGTTATGTAACAATGGGCGGTGGAAGTTAAGTGGTCAAATAAGCTTTATAAAACGCGCGGCGCGCGCGCGGTGTGTGTGTGTGTGTGTGTGTGTGTGCTTGAAGAACCACCAGAATCGATGCCTTCTTCTTCAGGTTACTGGGTTATTAGGTAAAGCGGGGGCTGGAGAGAAGAAGAAAAAAGATCACTGAGGACTTGTAAAGGAAGGACTGGGCAGTTTGAAGTAGCAGGTAATTGCACGGGTGGGGCAGCGGTTGGGGTACGGAAGATGGACTGACGTAAGGGGTGTGTGGGATGGGTTAAGTGGCAAAGACTTGAAGGACGAGTGGCAAAGTTGGAAAAAAACCACCTTGAAGGACGACAGATCAGCCACGCCTGAGAGTTCCACACGTTCAAAGTAACCACACACCACACACACACCAACCACCACCACCACACCACCACCACCACCAAGGTAACGTTGATTAACATCATCTCTCAACACTGACCTTCAGAGGAAACGATCTCTAAGGTCTGTTTGTGGCCTACAGTCTCTTGTCTGTGTCTTTTTCCCTTTTGTTTGACAGGCACGAGTCTGCCCACCATGTAAAGTGAGCCCAGTTAGTGACAGGACTCGTTTTGCCAAGGTCTTTCCTTCAGTTGGTAGTAGAATACATGAAAACAGTAGAATTAAAAAAAAATGTTGGGTTGGTAAAACAACAACAAATTCAAATGTTTGAGAGCTTGCTTGTTTCCAATTCCGTAACCCCAAAGCGCTAACCACTGCGCTACGGCAGATGGTACGTCAGCGAAGGTTTAAACCCACGCCTCCAGTTACCGTGGTATCATGAGTATAGCACTCTCAGCCACGGGCCATCCTGCCCCCTGTTCCAGTGAATTCTCCTTGAACTAGTGACCGACAGAGCGTTAGGCCAAGGCCGCACTTTCCACGAGATACAGCAAGATCTGTCCCGAAGTCGATAAGTGGCTACCTTTAAGGTGGGCAAAAAACGGTCGTATACACAAAATCTCACCATTGGTGAACCTCAGAGCTCTAGCCGAGGAACGAAAAAATACATCCCCCAAACCAGCCCCCTCCCGCTCCCCTTATATCTATCTATATTTGGCTCACACCTGACCTTGTCACAGTTTTACAAAATCCACTTACTGTAAAAATATTTCCGTTGACCTTCGCTGTTGGGAAAAAACCACAACCATTACAAATCCCTCCACATGTCCTTACACTTTTATACGTTCTCGAAACCTAGAATCATATTCAAAACTGTAACTCTCGAACACACACACATACAGACACAAACACACGCACGCACGCACACACACACCACACACACACAACGCGCGCGCGCGCGCGCGCGCGCGCGCAAGCACACACATACACACAAATCAAGCTCAAACAGCTTCACACACATACACAACACACACACACACTCACACACAACACACACACACACACACATCACACATAAACACACACACACACACACACACACAACACTCACACACAACACACACACACACACATCACACATAACACACACACACACACACACACACACACACACACACACACACACACACACACTTCAAGCTAAACAAAAAAAAAGAGCTAAAAAAACTGACATTGAACGTAGTCTACTTAGAAACAGCAATTGACAACTTTTATATAGCCACTAAACTTTCATAGCAAAGATGAAGTTGTGTTTAAAGATGGGTCTCAAAAGGTTACAAAGCCACAAGGTCCCACACGTGGGAACAAAGTAGCTACTTTCTATTTCATGAAATAACAGCTTTAAAATTTTTTTTGCTTTTTTTGTTTTGTTACACAGGACTGCAACTATCACTCCTACACATCTCCCTAGAATAGAGCGGCAGTGAACAGTCTCCTGAAAAAAACCCAGAGAGACAGAGAGAGAGGAGAGA
>CM054137.1:84456228-84461228 GCA_028751875.1 Rapana venosa | reverse complement strand
AATCCCTGGCCCTGTCTACCATTGTGCTTTTATGGTTATAGTTGCGAGTGCTGCGTATGATGATGATGAGGAGGAGGAGGAGGGGGAGGAGGAAGATGACGATGGTGATGATGGTGATGATGATGGTGATGGTGTTATGGTGGTGTTGATGATCATTGTAATGACGATGATGGTTATGATAGTGAGGATGATGATGATGATGATAGTGGGGATGATGATGGTGACGATGATGATGATAATGATGACGATGATGAGGATGATTGTAATGATGATGATGATGATTGTGATGATGATAGTGATGATAATGATGACGATAGTGAGGATGATGATGGTGAGGATGATGATGATGATGGTGGTGGTTGGGATGATGATGATGATGATGATGATGAAGAGGATGAGGATGAGAAGAAGGAGGAGGAGAGATTTAATCCATGGTACTATTGGTGTCTGATGAATTGCTAACAGAAAACAACAACAATAAAAATGAACAACAACAACAACAACTAAACAATAACTACAATAACACTTACTACTACTTCACTATACTACTACTTACTACTATCTACTACTACTTCAACTGTTTCTGATCTTTTGAATATTTTTTTCGTATTAATCTATAATCTTGTCCTTTGGTCATTATTTAAATTTTTTAAATAATTGTTCAATGTTGCTTTTTTGCCATCTATAACCACATTAAATGATCAAATGATCACAACAAAACCATGGCAAATAGTACACAAACATAAAAACAAGTAACAAAGAAAACAACACATGAGATCACAAAAGTCTGACGTTTGAATGCAACTTTTTACTTTCAAACATAGCTCCAGGACGCTCCATCCCACCTCCTCATCCCCACCCTTCCCCGAAAAATTGAAGACAGCAAGGGCGGCAATAAGAAAGTCCCACACGGATTAGAGGATAGTGAAGTAATCTGTGTAAGAGATAAAGGCAGATGCATTAGCCAAACTTTTACTTTCTTACAAAAGAAACCTGTCACAGAGAGAGAGAGGAGACTGACAGAGAGAGAGAGAAATGAAATGAAATGAAATGTTTATTCATAAAGGCCATGGCCCCTTAGAAGGGGGAATACAAATAATACAAGCAAACAATATGATGTACGTGTGATGTTGTGTGTGTGTGTGAGAGAGAGAGAGAGAGAGAAAAGAGGAGAAGAGATGGAGAGGAGAGATAGAGAGAGAGAGAGAGAGAGAAGAGAGAGAGAGAGACTGACAGAGAGACAGAGAGAGAGGGTGTGAGAGAGAGACAGGGGGAGGGAGAGGGAGAGAGAGCGAGAGAGAGAGACAGAGGGAGACAGGGAGGGAGAAAGAGAAATAGAAGCAGGGGGAGGGAGAGGGAGAGAGCGAGAGAGAGAGAGACTGACAGAGGAGAGAGAGAGAGGGTGAGAGAGGGAGAGAGCGAGAGAGAGAGAGATGACAGAGAGAGAGAGAGGAGAGAGAGAGAGGGAAGAGAGAGAGAGAGAGGGAGAGAGAGGAGAGAGAGAGAGAGAGAGAGCGAGCGATTAAATATGCAAGGATAAAGGTTTTAAGTCGAGGCTAATCTGACAATCTGCTCTTGTAAACAAAAAAAAACACAAGACTATCAGTTAACCAGAGGAAAATACACAGCAGAAAAAACTCCACAATACTACATAAACATACCAAACCCCATAACAACAAAAACAAAATATACAGAGAGAGAGAGACAGACAGATAGCTAGATAGGCAGACAGACAGGCAGAGATAGAGACAGACAGACACACACACACAGTCACAGACACAGAGAAGACATACAGAGACAAAAACACAGACAGACACAGACAGAGACAGGGACAGGCAGAGACAAAGACAGAAACAGATAGGCAGAGGAAAGACAAACAGAAACGCAGACACAGACGGACAGAGAAAGACAAACAGAAACGCAGACACAGACGGACAGAGAAAGACAAACAGAAACACATACACAGACGGACAGAGAAAGACAAACAGAAACGCAAAAAACAGACGGACAGAGAAAGACAAACAGAAACACCGACACAGATAGACAGAGAAAGACAAACAGAAACGCAGACACAGATAGACAGATATTGCACACAGAGAGGCACAGGCAGAGACAAAGACAGACAATAAGACAGACAGACAGACAATAAAAACAGACACAACAGACAAACAGACAATAATACAAACAGTAATAATACAGACACAGAAAGACAGAAGACAGACAATAAGACAGACAAACAGACAGACAATAAGACAGACAGACAAAAATACAGACAGACAGACAACAGACAATAAGCAGACAAACAGACAGACAATACGACAGACAGACAGACAATAAGACAGAAAAACAACAGACAGACAGACAGACGATAGACAGACAGACAGACAATAAATACAGACAGACAGACAGACAATAAGCCAGGCAAACAGACAGACAATACGACAGACAGACAGACAATAAGACAGACAGACAAACAATAAGACAGACTAGACAATAGACAGACATCAATAGACAGACAGCAACAATAAGACAGACATACAATACGACAGACAGACAGACAATAAGACAGGACAGACAGACAATAAGACAGACAGACAGACAATAAGACAGACATACAATAAGACAGACAGACAAACAATAAGACAGACAGACAACAATAAGACAGACAGACAGACAATAAGAGCAGACAGATAATAAGCCAGACAGACAATAAGTCAGACAGACAATAAGACAGACAGACAATAAGACAGACAGACAGACAATAAGACAGACAGACAGACAAACAAACGACAGACAGACAATAAGACAGACAGACTGACAGACAATAAGACAGACATAAGACAGACAGACAAAAAAACAGACAGGACAATAAGACAGACAGACAGACAGACAAGACAAAAGACAGACAGACAATAGACAGACAAACAGACAATAAGACAGACAGACAATAAGACAACAAAAGACAGAACAGACAATAAGCAAGAGAAGGGTGCGAAGATGCTAGGAAAAGAGAAGTCATACAGAACAAAGCAAGAAAGAGGACAGAAGTGCCAAAGCCGTCAATTAGATTTAGGCACCAGCCAAGACTCTACTTGTCCTGTCTTAAGTGTTGTTCGTCTTAAGTGGACTAGGCTCCAAAAGATAGAGTTCTTCTATCCTCTTAACCCATCCTGTCCCCCGTAGGAACTATTGGTGTGGAACACTGTCCAGTACCATATTGTCCATTGACCGATACGTAAGTCAGGCTCCCCACCTTCGCCCCACAACCACCCCCTTCGCCTATCATTATTGCTTGAATTGGATTAGTCCTGAACGATGGTATTGTATTATCAAATATCCCGAAGTCGGAATGCAGCTTACCTTCATGTGGGCCCCACCCATTCCCCCCGAAACCACGGTTGTAACCACAATGTCACATTGGTAACTGGTCTTAGCGAGGAACGAAGAGAAAAAGAGTCAAATAATTAAAAAAAAACAAAAACACCCATACCAATAATAATAATAATAATATAATAATTAATAATCATGGAATTCATATACCGCTGATCTTGTAAATACAAAAAATTAGAAGCGCTTGCACTCAATCATTTAACACATCAACTCTCCTTAACAAATGAAACAAATATTTCAAATCCATGTCGACCCGCACGCACGTACGCACGCACGCACACAAACACACACACACACACACACACACACACACACACACACACACACACACACACACACACACACACACACACACACACACACACACACACACACACAAACACACACACTCGCGAACACACTTAGGAGGTGAAGGATGCTGTTGAAAATTAAGGAGAGATATGAGGGGAAAGTCTCAGGTAGAAAATATGTGTGTTTTGAGGCTGGATTTGAAGGTATCAAATGAAGGCTTTTGGCGAAGTGAAAGAGGGGGGTCATTCCAGGTGGATGGACCAGAAATAGAGCGACGGCCAACAGTGGTTTGTTTGAAAGCACAAAGTATCTGCGGCTGAACGAAGGGAACGGGATGGAGTATACTGGTGAAGACAGTTACAGAGAAAAGAGGGTGCAGATTTGTGGAGACATTTGAAACAGGGTATTGATCTTATACTTCGGTCTTTGTGAGACAGGCAGCCAGTGAAGAGATCGCAGAAGAGGAGTGATGTGTTCAGATTTTTTTCTTTCTTAGGACCAGTCGAGCTGCAGAGTTTTGTATGCGTTGAAGAGAATGGATGGATGATGCTGGTAGGCCAACCAAAAGAGAATTACAATAGTCTAAACGTGAAAGAATGAGAGAAGTGACAAGCTTGGAAGTTGCATCAGTGGACAGATACTTGCGAATCGCGCTTATGCGCCGTAATTGATAGTAGCAAGACTGGCAGGTCTGGGTGATGAATTTTTTCATAGAGAGTGTGTTGTCAAGAACTACTCCTAAATACTTCACAGAGTTGGCCAATGGAACTGACGCATTGCCGAATTCTATTGAAGTTTTTGTGATGGAGGAGAGTTTATGTTCGGTCCCTATGAGCATGGCTTCGGTTTTATCGGCATTAAGTTGTAACTTGTTCTGAGTCATCCAGTTTTGAATGTCTTGAAGGCAGTAGGACATATTTGTCAGGAGGAAAAGCAAGTTTTCAACAGTTTCACTGCACTGAAGTTGAGTGTCATCGTCATAGAAATGATGATCAATATGGTGGTTGTTTATTATATGTGAGAGTGGAGCAGTGTAGAGAGTAAAGAGAACAGGGCCCAGGACTGATCCCTGTGCGACTCCACATTCCATTTTGACAGGTTTTGATTGAATTTTGTTTACAATAACTTTCTGGATTCGGTCTGTGAGGTATGAAGTAAACCAGGTGAGGGCTGTCTCATTAATACCATACGTATTTATTTAGAGGACGGGATAGCTCAGTGGTCGGAGCACTCGCTTTCCCCCAGCCAAGTTAAGCAGCGTCGAGCGTGGTTACCAGTTGGATGGGTGACCGTTTGCGCGCCCTGGCTTCAGTACAGTA
>CM054137.1:84443728-84448728 GCA_028751875.1 Rapana venosa | reverse complement strand
TCGCTTTCTATTCCTAGTGGGTTTCTCTTTCTTATATTCACAGTGGGTTTTCTTCTGTCCTTTCCTGTCAGTTTTATTTCTTCTATTCTCAATGTTCTTTGTTCTGTACTTCTGCTCCTAGTGGGTTTTTATTGTTCTATTCCTTGTGGGTTTATATTGATCACAGTGGGTTCTCTTGGATGTTTTTTTCCTTGTGGGTTCTTCTTCGTTTCCCTTGAATCTATGCGAAGTCATTGCAGCAGAATACTGAAGAGCTATTTACCTATTTCCTCCATCCATGTCAGTTTGTTGTTGTTCTTCTTCTTGTTCTTGTTCTTCTTGTTCTTGTTCTTCTTGTTCTTGTTCTTCTTGTTCTTGTTCTTGTTCTTCTTGTTGTTGTTGTTGTTGTTGTTGTTCTTCTTCTTCTTTTTCTTCTTCTTCTTCTTCTTCTTCTTCTTCTTCTTCTTCTTCTTCTTCTTCTTCTTCTTCTTCTTCTTCTTCTTCTTCTTCTTCTTCCTCCTCCTCCTCCACTACCTCTCCTCTCCTCCTCCTCCTCTTCTTCTTCTTCTTCTTCTTCTTCTTCTTCTTCTTCTTCTTCTTCTCTCCTCCTCCTCCTCCTCCTCCTCCTCCTCCTCTCTCCTCTTCCTCCTTCTTCCTCCTCCTCTTCTATGTTTGAGTCATCAGGTCATTGATCCAAAGACCTGTTCATTAATTACACGAATACGAATACTTGATCATCTCATTAACCGAAGAAGAAAACAATGTGGAACGCAGGCCATAAATAAAGACGGCCAACAGGAAAGCATTGAACACAGAAACTAAAACAAGGGCCCAGTCTCCGATCATCAGCACAGATACCTTCCTATTCCGCACACATCACATGACGTAAATCACCCGCACTTACGTCAGCAATACTTCACAGTGGTTAAGACCGTTCTACTTCAATCCCATGGGTCCTTAGAAGCTGGGGGTTCGAATCTCGACGGCGTCTAGTGAATCAACAGGGAGAGAGAGGGTTGGTGGTGGACGTTTTAAGATCTCCGAAGTCAACTTAGTAAAGACCTATCAGTGGCTTAATTCCCTTCGTGTATGTACACATGCAGAAGTCAAAGTCAAAAATTTATTTCCAGATGGTACATTGAATAAGCAATGTATTTGCTTTATTTCATCAAGCTAAGAACAAATTTCTTAATGATTATATTGAAATACTATATTATTGCATCCTTAACCATTAAATTAAACCTGATCAAACATGCATGTTAGATATCATAGAATTCATGTCAGCGTTCGGCGGATTACAGAAACACGAATATATCCGCCATACATCCCCAAAGTCGGAATGAAGCTACCTTCATGGTGACCAGAAACGGTCGCGTAAACAAAATTCCATTATTGATGAACCTCGGAGATGTAGCCGAGGAAGGAAATAGAACCCCAAATCCCCAAAGACCCCAAACAAATCACGAAGAAGACCAAGCCACTGTGAAGTTTCGGCCTCAACAGATCACAAAAACGAGTCTAAGGCTAAACCCACAAGGTGCTGCCGACATTCAAACCCTGAACCCCAGGACCCTTTGGATAAACAAACCAGCATCACCGTAACCACCCGGCTGACATGTCACGTCCAAGCCAGAATGACGGTTTGGAAAGAAAGGGGGCACAATGAACACTGAGAATGATATAGTAAACTGCTGACCCGGGTTCGAATCTCGTTCAAGAGGATTTTCCCTCTGCAGTTAACATCAGTGCCGACTCCACTACCCCTAAAAGTTCTTCTAAACCAAGGTCCCGTGTGCGAATACACGCAGAGCATCTTGCGCACACGTTAGGTCTTGTTCCGCTTTTCGTAAAAGTAGGCCATTGTGTGCCGGTAGAAACGGATAAAAATTTTTACAAAAACCACATACACACGAGAACTGGATGTAAAAAACCACATAAATGCTTATTCCATTACCTTCAAAATAAAATAACAAATAAAAAAAAATAAAAAATGAATATAGAGGTGATGAGCTGAAGGTCTCCCTGAGAGTGCAGTGAGCAGCTCGATGGACCCAGCAGTCAGCTGACCTGCCAGTCATTGCACTGCCAGGAAACAAACACGTCTACATGAGTGTGTTCGTGTGTGCAAAGGTAAGGGTAAAGGTGTTCCCACAACATAGGCAGTCCTTAGGGGGGTGAGGCATCAGAGACCTCAACTTCTCCAAGGGCCAGTATATTAAGGGCAGCGCCCATCTCTTCTTCCCTCGCTGCTTTACCTTCCCTGATCCTAAAAAGAGCAGGTACTCATTCAATACAGCTGGGTGAACTGGGCAGACTGTACTCAAGCCAAGGCGCGTAAACGGTCACCCATCCACTTGGTAACCACGCTCATTGCTGCTTACCTTTAGCTTGGGTAAAGCGAATGCTATGACCACTGAGCTATCCCGCCCCCTTGCCGTGTGTGTAGTGTCTGTTAAAGGAGTTGGAGGTTAAGGGTTCGAGTCTGGGTCTTGATAAGAAAACTGAAGGCAGAAGCAGAAAACTGTCCAGAGCTTAGGGTCTGGATGTGTCTTGGACCCACTTAGAGGGGAAGAAGTTATTTGTATTTTATATTAAACTTGCGTATACCACTTTTAAGACACAGTAGATTTCTCTGCGTGAAATTTAGACTGCTCTCTTTGGGGACGAGCGCATCGCCACAAGAGCAGCGCCACCCATTTTTATTTCTTATCTTTTCCTCTGTGTATATGTATTTTCTCCCCTATGAGAATCGCTTTTCCTACAGAATTTTGCCAACGTGTGTGTGTGTGTATGTGTGTGTGTGTGTGTGTGCGCGCGTGTGTGTTAGTCTTAAATTTTAACGTGTGTCTTCAATTTTACGTCTGTTCACTTAAAGTGATATTTGACGATAAATTTTAACGTCTTTCCATTGGTGTGTGTATGTGTGCGTGCGTGCATACGTGCGTGCGTGGGCGCGCGCATGTGCGCGTGTGTGTGTTAAAAAGAGTAACATTATCGTGACAAGTGACGAACGTGGGGAAAAAACATAAACAAAATTTCCAGGAATTCTAACTTATGTCAGAGTTAAAAGTATTGATATATATGAAAAAAACCCAGACATATCATATAACAGGCTGGAAAAGCACAAATTATCGACAATAATGTTTTTAACGCCCAAAAGTATATTTAAAAAATCTTTTTATATCAGACAGCATCAAATAGAGCCATGTTTATCAGTGACACAGGAATGGCTGATCAATGCATTCAGTCACAGCCTTGCTACTGATCCAGATAACTTCCCAGTGCAGTGTGTCTGCATAGTTATTCTCTGTATGGTGCATGATGTACACACGCCACAGCCGAGTGGTTAAGACCGTTTAACTTCAAACCCTCGGGTCCATGATTCGAATCTCTGCGGCTTCTGGTGAAGCAACGGTGGACTTTTTTTTTAAACCATCTCCCAGGTCAGCTTTAAGTGCAGACCTGCCAGTGCCTTCATTTCCTTCATGTATATACACACGCAGAATATCAAATATGCACGTTAAAGATCCCGTCATTCATGTCAGCGTTTGGTGGGTTATGAAAACACGAACGTATCAAGCATACATCTCTGAAGTCGGAATGTGGCTACCTTCACGGTGGGATAAAAAAAACAAACTCTCGCATACGCAAAAACCTCACTATTGATGATGAACTTACCTCAGAACTCTAGCAGAGGAATGAAAAGAACACACCGTATGATGCTATTTGATCTATCTGTTCATCTCTAAGGATGAGAGCAACGCACCTGATTGGCATTGTGAGTGCAGGAATATGTCGCTTATCATCCTTACTTGATGCTCTGCTGTGTAGCTAATTACTATCCAAAATGGTATTTTTTTGCGACATATAGAAATATTGACTTGACTCCCCCTTTAATTAACTCTGTGAGGAGTCTTTGGGAATAGTGTATTAAACATTTAAGGTTATGTATACTACTACTACTACTACTACTACTACTACTACTACTACTACTACTACTACTACTACTACTACTACTACTACTACTACTAATGATAATAACAAGAACAAGAACAATAATAATAATAATAATAATAATAATAATAATGATGATGATGATGATGATGATGGTGATGCTGCTGCTGCTGCTGCTGCTACTACTACTACTACTACTACTACTACTAGTACATGGAATTTACATAGCGCTATATCTTGCAGAGACAAATCAAAGCGCTTACGCTCAACTCATTCTTACACAGCCATGCAACCAGCAACAATGAATAGTTCTTGTGGGCAAGATGAATCTGGCGGAGTTTGACCCTCTCCAGGCTGTAGACTGCATGCTGGACATGTTGGGGCGGGATAGCCTGGTGGTTAAAACGTTGCGCGTTGGGCTCATGATTTGAGAGCCCGAGTTCGAGCCCAGGATCGAGCCACCTCAGAGATGCCCGTTCAAGGGGATTTTCTCCTGGAGTTAATATCAGTGCCAACTCCACTGCCGTGAAAGTCCTCTGGATGAGGTAAAAAACCGAAGTTAATAATAATAATAATAGCAATAACAAAACAACAACAACACTACTACTACTACTACTACTACTACTACTACTACTACTACTACTACTACTACTACTACTACTACTACTACTACTACAACATAGAATTTATACAGCGCTATATCTTAAAAAAAATAACAAATCAAAGCGCCTTCATTCATCCTAGTCTTTCACATGCAGCCAGTTACAATGAATAGTTTTTTACGAAGTCAAATGTAAACACACGCACACGCGCGCGCACAATTAAGAGTTTTTACAAATTCAAAAGTAAACACACACACACGAGCACAATTAATAATTTTTACAAATTCAAATGTAAACACACACATGCGCACACACGCACGCGCGCCCCCTCCTCCCCCCACACATACATAAAGGTTGTAAACTCCGGCAGGGTGATGGGGGTGGGGGAGGGATGGTTGGTTGTTGAGGGCAGGAACAGAAATGAGATGAAACAAGAGGAGAAAATGTTAGGCTCTTGTACTAACG
>CM054137.1:84431228-84438728 GCA_028751875.1 Rapana venosa | reverse complement strand
CTCTCTCTCTCTCTCATCTTCTCTCTCTTCCTCCCACCTCCGAAGACAGGGATCTTTTAATTAACAGATGACATTAGATACACTGGATACTACACACACTGTGATGTTTCCTTCTTAGCACTGCAAACTCAGAACAGAACACTGAAAAACTAATCTTTTACTCTCTTTTGCTGAACGACAAAATAATATCCCTGTGGCAGAATAACTTCTCCCTGTATCATTTACGAACAATTCTGAAGGCTTCATCTTTTAAAAATATCCTCCAATTTATTCCTGACAGTTTACATCATGTTCACTGCATCCTCAGACATCGCTAACATCAGCACCACCACGTCTCCAAACCAATCCCTTCAAGGACATCCACCTGTCCCTACAAACATCTCCATTCCTGATGGCTGTTTCGAAATCCGCTTTGACCAGATGGACTTCATCCCGTGGAACAACGCGGACAACATCATCAGCTTGCGGACAGGGTTGCTGGTTCGAGCGGTGAAAGACAACCTGCTGGCCCTCTTGTTTTTGATTGGCTTTCCAGCCAACGTCCTCAACATGGCGGTGTTCGCCAAACGGCCTTCGAGCCCGGGCAACCTGGCGCTCTTCTCGCTGCCCCTGCCGACACGTGTACCTGCCCCCAACCCCTGGTCCTTCAGGGCGAGCAGCTGCACCTTCAGCCACCACCAGGGAAGTGTACGGGCCTGCAGGTCCTTTATGGACCACAATTTGGGGGTTGTACGGGTTCCGGGGGTTGTGAAAATTTCCCTCTCGGCCACGTCGCCAGGGAGATTGTCTGTGTATCTTAAACCCCGCTGAGGTTTCAACCCGCTGAGAACAAGAACCATGGCGGCGTTTTATCATCGTTTTGAGGTCGTGGGGGTGGGGTTATTCGCGGGGACACCGTTAATACCGTTCGCCTCGCGTTCGATCCTTTCTCGGGGACGACCCTTTAATATGGGTGGGATGGGGAGTTCTACACGGCTCACAGGGGTTCTCACCTACCTCGACGTTTTGTTTTTTGGGGGGGCATCCCGGGGTGGTGATGGGGTGGGACATAAAACCCCGGTCATGACAGTGTACGACTCCGGGAAGTGGTTCCCGGGTTTCCCAAAACCCCCTCGTCCTTTTCTTCCCGGAAGTGGGGCTGAGGGATGCGGTGGGCACTCCGTGCTCTTCATCGCCTTTCGTCTGCCCCATCGCCCCTGCTTCGCTTTAGCCCCTCTTTTGCCCCAGTGACGCGGGGGAGGGGCAACCAAAAAGGTACGACTGGTGCTGTGGTCCCTGAGATCAGCTCCCACTCAAAAATGCACCTTACCTTCTTCGGATACGCCATGGGCTTCCAAAGGCCACGCTCTGGGGTTTGGTGAGGTGTCGGGGGTGTGAAACAGTGGGGGAGAGAGGGGAGAGAGAGAGAGAGAGAAGAGAGAGAGGGGGAGAGGGGAGAGAGAGAAAAGAGAGAGAGAGAGAGAGAGAGAGAGGACAAAGAAAGAAAGGAAGCAGGCCCTGGGAGTTTATTGTAACCCCCTTTTAAGTCACGGGCGTTCGGGGTTTGGTGATGTGTCGGGGTGAAACAGTGAGGGGAGGAGAGAGAGAGGGGGGATAGGAGAGAGAGAGGAGAGAGAAGGGGGAGAGAGAGGAGAGAGAGAGGACAGAGAGACAGAGAGAAGAGAAAGAAAGAAAGGGTGCCCTGGTATGTTTACTTGTGACCACTTTTTAAATCCGGGGGTTCGGGCTTTGGTGAGGGTCGGCGTGGGAAAACTGAGAGGACAGAGAGAAAGAGAAAGCAAGGGAAAGGAGGAGGCCCTGGTATGTTATACTTGTGACCACTTTTTAAATCACGGGGGATTTTTTTTGCGTGAGATTCAGGTGATGTTCCTCCCCTTCCTTCTGAAGAGAGCGGTCGCCACAAAAGCAGCGCACCCGATTTTCCCCCGTCTACATGTGTATTTTTTTCTGCATGCGAACATTTTTCGCAACCCTTAAAAACCTGTTCCGCTTTTCGAAAGAGTAGGCCATTGTGTGCCGGGGGAACAGATGACAAAATTTACAAAACCCCAAACAAAACGGGGTTGGATGTAAAAAAACACATGACGCAAAATTTCCTTACCTAATATAAAAAATAATAAAAAAAATTCTCGATCATGCTGAAGTAGGATGCGCTGGGCCTGACTTGTCAGGCGCATATAGGCAGCACAACACAGTTTCTCTTACGTGACAACAACGATAGTTGCTGTATGAGAGCTCGACGAAAAAGAAGTTTCCCTATAAGAGTGACTTTTTTTTTCAACAGAATTTTGCCAGGGACAACTCTTTTGTTGTCTTGGGTTCTTTGACGTGCGCTAAGTACGTGTTACACACAGGGGGCCTAGGTTTATTCTCATCGAAAGACTAAGCCTAGGCCACCACTCACGGTCTAGTGGAGAGAGAGAGAGAGAGAGGAGGAGAGAGTGAGAGAGAGAGAGAGAGAGAGAGAGAGAGAGAGAGAGACGAGAGGAGAGAGGAGGAGGAGAGGAGAGAGAGAGAGAGGGGAGAGAGAGAGAGAAAGAGGGGAGAGAGAGAAGGGGAGGGAGAGAGAGAGAGAGAGAGGAGGTGGGAGAGAGAGGAGAGAGAGAGAGGAGAGAGAGAGAGAGGGGAGAGGAGAGGAGAGAGTGAGAGAGAGAGGAGAGAGATGGATGAGAGAGGAGAGAGGGGAGAAAAGAAAGAAAGAGAGATAGAGAGTGAGTGGGAGAGAAAGAGAGAGAGAGAGAAAAGGAAAGAGAGAGAGAGGGAGAGAGAGAGAGAGGGAGAGAGAGAGAGAGAGGAGAGAGGAGAGGAGAAGAGAGAGGAGAGAGAGAGAGAGAGAGAGGGGAGGGAGAGAGAGAGTGAGTGAGAGAGTGAGAGAAAGAGAGAGAAAGAGAGGAAAGAGAGGAGAGAGAGAAGGAAAGAGAGAGGGGAGAGGAAAGAGAGGAGAGAGAAGGAGAGAGAGAGAGAGGAGGAGAGAGAGAGAGAGAGAGAGAGCGGGAGAGAGAGAGAGAGAGAGACAGAGGGGAGAGAGGAGTGGGGAGACAGAGAGAGAGAGAGAAGAGGAAAGAGGGGGGAGGTGAGAGGGAGAGAGAGAGAGAAGAGAGGGGAGGGGAGGAGAGAGAGAGAGAGAGAGGGGAGAGAGAGGGAGAGAGAGAGAGAGAGAGGTAGGGAGTAGACAGAGAGAGAGAGAGAAAGAGAAAGGAGGGGGAGAGAGAGAGGAGAGAGAGAGAGAGAGAGAGGGGAAAGAGAAAGAGAGGGGGGAGAGAGGGGAGAGAGAGGATGAGGAGAGAGAGTGAGAGAGAGGAGAGAGAGAGAAAGAAGAGGAGAGGGGGAGAGAGAGGGAGAGAGAGTTCCGGGCACAAACGGGGATATATTTTATTTTATTTATTTTTTTATTTTATTCTTTTATATCGAGGACAATGGAATAAGCACTTATGTGCCTTTTTTACATCCAGTCCCCGTGTGTATGCGGTTTTGTAAATTTTGTCATCCGTTCCCACCGGCACACAATGGCCTACTCTTACGAAAAGCGAAAAAGGATTTAACGGGAACAGATGACAGAATTCACAAAACCGCATACACACGGGGACTAGATGTAAAAAAGCACATGAGTGCTTATTCCATTATCCTCGATATAAAAGAATTTTTAAAACAGTGTGTGCGCAAGATGTTCTGCATGCGTTCGCACACGGGGCCTCGGTTTATAGTCTCATCCGAAGGACTTTTGGGGAGAGTGGAATCGGCACTGATGTTAACTCCAGGGAAAATATACCCTTGAATATGATTCGAACCCGGGTCGTTTATTTATTTATTTTTTTACAAATTTATTTATTATTATATATCGAGGATAATGGAATAAGCACTCAGGTGCTCTTTTTTTTAACATCCAGTCCCCGTGTGTATGCGGTTTTGTAAATTTTGTCATCTGTTCCCACCGGCACACAATGGCCTCTTCTTTCGAAAAGCGGAACAGGATTTAACGTGTGCGCAAGATGTTCTGCATGCGTTCGCACACGGGGCCTCGGTTTATAGTCTCATCCGAGCGCAAGGTTCTAACCACTAGGCTATCCCGTCCTCTCCCATCAAACCACCACACACTTGGAACCCGGACTTTTCTGCTTTCTAGGCAGGTGCGTTACCTCTAGACCACCACCGATGCACAGTAGGAGCCAGGACAAAATTAATGACTGGTACTTGGGGGACGGGATAGCTCAGTGGTCGGAGCACTCGCTTTCCCCCCAGCCAAGTTAAGCAGCGTCGAGCGTGGTTACCAGTTGGATGGGTGACCGTTTGCGCGCCTTGGCAGTACAGTACAGTTCCCCCAGTTCACCCAGCTGTAAATGGGTACCTGCCCTCTTTAGGGTCAGGGAAGGTAAAGCAGCGAGGGAGAGGAGATGGGCGCCGCCCTCAATATGCTGAGGTCTCTGACGCCTTGCTCCCTACGACCTTATAGGTTATAGGACTCCCTTTACCTTTACTTTTTACTGGCTGGCCAGGGGAAGGGCGAGACCGTTGTCCCTCCTGGTTGGGCTGACCCCCCCCGGGATGGGGGCCGTTTGGCGCTGTGTTTGGGGCAGCTTGGCTGTCGTCAATGGCAGGGTCAGTCACTTTGACGTGACGGGGCAGGTTGATCCATCCACAGAGCTTCGGCACTGAGGAACAGCAGCCCTTGTTGTTGTTGTTGCTGTTGGTGGTGGTGGTGGTGGTGTTGGTGGTGATGTGTTGTTGTTGTTGGTGGTGGTGATGTTGTTGTTGGTGTCGGTGTTGCTGTTGTTGTTGTTGTTGATGATGATGATGATGATGATGGTGATTGACGATGATGATGATGATGATGATGATGATGATGATTAATGATGATTGAGGATGATGATGACGACGACGATGATGATGAAGAGATATGAGGATGATGACGAGGATGATGATAATAATCAATGCCTTGTGGTGATGTCAGTATAAACAGCACCTCCAAAAAACCTTCTTTTCTAATCATTTGTTTGCTTGGGATTCCTTTTTTTTCCCTCTCTTTCTTGGCCTTCATTCCCTTTCTTTTCGAAAACCTAACTTTTCTCTTTTTTTTTTACCCTGCCTTCTTCGCTCATATCACTTAACTTTCTTTTCCTCGAAAATAAAGAAGAAAAGAATGAAGAAGGGAAGAAGGATGCGAAGGGCCTGAAGAAGGAAGTAAAACGAAGAAGCAACGGATGGTTGGCATAATAAGGAGAAAGAAAAGAGTTGTGTGAGGCTGGACAAAAGGGGAAGAAGAAGAAAGAAGAAGAAGAAGAAGAAGAGAAGAAGAGAAGAGAAGAAGAAGAAGAAGAAGTAAAGCGAACAGGATCAACGGAGATACGAATTCTTTCTCCCAGCCTGGACATTTCCTGTGGAGTACTGCCTACTGTACTTGGTTAGGGCGTACCCTGCTGTTGTTTGTATTGCAGTTATTTTTGAATCGTGTTTTCCATGTAAAGCAATGTACTAAAGCAGTTTAAAAGATAATCTCCTAGTTACTTTTCCAGCGGGTTCGCGTAGGTGAATATCTTCATGTAGTTAAGGAAATGAAACCTGTTAACGACACCGCAGAGGTCGGCCCGAGGATCTGACGGCAAGGATCTGTTTGATGAGACAGCAAGCCAAGGTTTGCCGGGTGAATATACACTGAAAGTAACAGCAGACATTGTTAGTTGATAAAGATGCTTTACCCAAGTCAGAATGGGACTACTGTAACAGTGGAGTGCAATGGAGTGGAGTAGAGTGTAGTTTAATGGAGTGGGGTGGAGTGCAATGGAGTGGGGTGGAGTGCAATGGAGTGGGGTGGAGTGCAATGGAGTAGGGTGGGGTGTGGTGTGGGTGGGTGTAATGGAGTGGAGTGGAGTGCAATGGAGTGGGGTGGAGTGAATGGTGTGGGGTGGAGTAGGGGGGGGGAGTGGGTGGAGTGAGTGGGGTGGGGGGGAGTGGAGTGGAGTGGGGTTGGTGGGGTGGAGTGCAATGGAGTGGGTAGGGGTGTAATGGAGTGGGGTGGAGGTGAGTGGAGTGGGGGTGGGTGATGGGGGGGTGGAGTGAGAGTAGGGTGGAGTGGGGTGGGTGGGTGAAAGGGAGTGGAGTGGAGTTAGGAGTGTGGTGGGGTTTGGGGTGGTTGGAGGTGGAGTGGGGTGGGAGTGAGGTGGAGTGGGGTGGGTGAATGGAGGGGGGGTTTGGGGTGGAGTGTAATGCAGTGGGTGGAGTGGGTGGAGTGAATGGAGTGGGGGGAGTAGGGTGGGGTGGGGTGAGATGGAGTGGTGGGGGTGGATGGAGTGATGTGGTTGGGCTGGAGTTTGGGGGTGGAGTGGAGTGGAGTGGGGTGGAGTGTATTGGGGTTGGGGTGTGTGGGTAAGGGGTGGGGTGGGGGGGGGTGGTGGGTGGAAATAGAGTGGAGTAGAGTGGGTGGGGTGAGATATGGAGTGGGGTGGAGGTGTAGGTGGAGTTGGGGTGTAGGAGTGGAGTGGGGGTGGGGGGGTGAATGGAGTGGAGTAGGGGGGTGGAGTAGGGGTAGGGGTGGGGTGTAGTGAAATGGAAGGGGGTGTAATGGGGTGGAATGGGTGGAGTAGAGTGGAGTGGAGTGGAGTGGGTGGAGTGTGAGTGGGTAGGGTGGGGTGGGGTAGAGTGGAGTGGGGTGGGTGAGTGGAGTGGGGTGAGAGTGGGGTGGGGTGGGGTGGAGGAGTGGAGTGGAGTGGGTGTAGTGTAATGGAGTGGGTAGAGTGGGGGTGGGTAGTGGAGTGAAGTGGTGTATGGAGTGATGTGGATGGGGTTGGGGTAGTGTGGGGTGTAGTGACTTGAGTTGGATTGGAAAGGACATGGTGACAGGAAATGGAGTGAGAGATGTAGTGATACACTGGTCAGGTGGGGTTGGTGAAAATACCGATACATTAGGAGTAGAAATAATGACGGTAGTAAATGGATGAGGGAAGGATTTCATGGGAGTAAGATGAAAAGAGTGGATAATGGAGTACCTAAAAGTGAATAAGGAGGGGTGTAGTGAATGGGGGCTAGGAAAATAGTGAAGTTTTGTATTAATTAATGATATCCTCAGGACAAAAGAAAGCGGAATTTGGAGTGGGGTTGGGGGGTGGATGGAGGATAGTTGTGATATTGCTTTATTCTTCCCCTGACTTGACTTCTTGCCTTAGCACGAGAATGAAACAAGTTGTCAGCAAGATTTGTTGAGATAGAAGTGCACAGTTTTAAGTATGGGTTTAAATCTTCACTTGAGCACCACAGCTCATTAGATGCAACGAAGTCGTAGGAAAGGCAAAGAAAGGATACAATTAAAACCAAGAAATTAACGGGACAAAGAACGGGAAAAATATCAAGCTCTTCCTTTCCAATTTGAAGCATTCTCCTCAGGAAAATAAAGGTGGTACTAACCACTTTGAAAAGCTTTCGGGAGTAGACGTGAAGGATCACACTCCATTATTAGCTTTGGTTCTTCTTTTCTCGTTGCTTTCAACGCTTAACAGCAAAACATTTTGC
>CM054137.1:84386228-84426228 GCA_028751875.1 Rapana venosa | reverse complement strand
AAGAGACAGAGAAGAAGAGAGAGAGAGAGAGAGAGAGAGAGGAGAGAGACAGACAGAGACAGAGAGAGTGACAGACAGACAGACAATCAGAGAGACAGAGAGAGACAGAGAGAGAGACAGACAAACAGAGACAGACAGACAGAGACACAGAGACAGAAATACAGAGATAGAGACAGAGAGAGACAGAGAGACAAAGAGAGAGAGAGAGAGACAGAGAGAGAGAGAAAGAGAGAGAGAGAGAGAGAGAGAGAGAGAGACAGACAGACAGACAGACAGACAGACAGACAGAGAAAGAGACAGAGAGGGACAGACAGAGACAGACAGAGACACAGAGACACAAATACAGAGATAGAGACAGAGAGAGACAGAGAGACAAAGAGACAGAGAAAGAGAGAGAGACAGAAAGAGAGAGAGAGAGACAGACAGAGAGACAGAGAGAGAGTGACAGACAGACAGACAGACAGACAGAGAGCGAGAGAGAAAGAGCGAGAGAGAGAGAGAGAGAGAGAGAGAGAGAGAGAGAGAGAGAGAGAGAGAGAGAGAGAGAAGAGACAGAGAGAGACAGAGAGAAAGACAGAGAGAAAGACAGAGAGAGAGACAGACAGAGAGAGATTATTTTAGTTACTAATTTTCTTATTTCGAGGATACTGGAATAAGCACTCACGTGCATTTTTACATCCAGTCTCCATATGCACGCGGTTTTGTCAGTTTTGTCATCCCTTCCCACGACACGCAATGGCCTACTCTTCCAGAAAGTGGAACAGGTTTTAAGAAGAGAGAAAGAAAGAAAGAGAGAGAAAGAGAGAGAGCGAGAGCGAGGAGAGCGAGAGAGAGAGCGAGCGAGAGAGAGCGAGCGAGAGAGAGAGCGAGGAGGAGAGAGAGAGCGAGAGAGCGAGAGAGAGAGGAGAGAGAGAGAGAGAGAGAGAGAGAGAGAGAGAGAGAGAGAGAGAGAGAGAGAGAGAACTAATGGTCTGTCAATAACTGGCTGCTAGGTAGATTGAAGGATTCAATAACTGTCAGTTGGGATTTCGTTGTTGAATTGACTGTAGGTGTTCGTGTTCTGACCACAGCTTAAGCAAGTGATAGAAATGCCATGGTAGTTTTGTATTATGTATACCACTGTAAGTCACGGCGGATTTGTCTGCGTGAAATTCGGACTGCTCTCCCAGGGGCGAGCCACAAGTTGGCGCCACCCATTATTTTGTTCCTGTCTGCGTGTGCAAAGTTAGTGTTTTGTTACCTTCTTTTCATAGGTTGATCGTCTGCCTACAAAGCGAGAAGTGCAGGTTTGATGCCCGTTTGTGCCCGAAACATTTCCCTTAAACATAGACCTTGAGTAATGGTCTGGGTACGTCTTTCAGATTAAACGAAGAACCGAGATTCCGTGTGCGACATGCATTCATTGCACGTAAAAAAAAGACCCACGGCAACAACAGGGTTGTTCCTGGCAAAATTCTGTAGAAGAGAACCACTCTGGTAGGAAAATAAGTACGTTTAGACTTGAAAGTAAAAACATGTGGCACCTCTACTGTGGTAATCTGTTCTCCCCAGGGAGAGCAGCCTGAATTTCCTACAGAGAAATCTGCTTTGACTTTAAGGTGGTATTCAACTCAATTGAGAATTTAATGTTTTGCTCATGTGATTTGTTGGGAATTTGATATTTAATGTGTCACCGCCAATAGCAATGTCTGTTTGTCTGTTTCTTCTGTTCATGACTTTTATCAATCATTAAGTGATGCAAGCTTATAGAAAAAAAGTTGCAGAGGTCAATAAAGAACAATTTCACAAAGACAAACGCCTTTTTGAAATAGATACTTTCCTTCATTATTTGCAGTCACTATTATTTGCTGTTACCTTTTACCTTCGAAACCTCTACCACTTTTATCTTTTCAATCTTGCTATACTAGCTGTATTATTACAAAATGTAATAGTTATTTGGACAGAAGAAGTTGCAGGACGGAGAGGCAGCACAACCAGACCATCATCAACCCGCCGGTGTCCAGTTTTGCCTGCAGCAGCTGTGGCAGACACTGCCATGCACGGATTGGTCTGTTATTTCACTCCAGACATTGCTCCAAACAAGACTGATGTGACCAAATAAACGTGCAGGCATAGCATCCTGAGACAGAAGGAGGAAACACACAGGCACTTTTGAATTATTGAGTGAAATAATATGCTTTTCCTGGTTTAAAAACTGCTTGAATTTTTTGTGAAATTTTATGAGAAAGATTTGTGAAAGAATGACACCCAGTGACATTACTTCACTTTCACCTTCACCTATTCCGAAGTCCTGTGGACCATGGGGTCACACCAATGAAGATTTTGCAACCAGCTTCCTCCACTCCCTACGATCCTCTGCCCTCCGCAGCAAATTGTCCCACCTAAGACCAGAAGTCCACTCTCTGATGTCGTCTTCCCATCGTTTTCTCTCTCTGCCTCATCAGAGCCGTGACAGCAGTGCTTGACGTTAAGCTGAGTCACCAGACTGGCTTTGGTTCACCATTGCAGACTGTTCTGGAATCGTGAAGCGAGACAAGGTTCCAGACAGGAAAAGAGTCTTGTCTTGTTTTAAAGTTCCATCAAATAAACTTGCACCGGATGAAACAAGGGACACGAGAATCAAGTGTTTTCGTTGTACACAATGCGTAAGAGCAAAATGAAGCCGTGCAAAAAAACATCTTAGGTTGTGGCGACACAAGTTTTTGGTTTGTCTAAAATGTTGAAACTAGCAGGTTACACAACTCACAAAATAGACAAAACAGTGACATCAAATTTCACTGTTGAATTTAGATTTCAATGTAAATTAATAGACAAATCCATGTTTTTTTTCTTAAAAGTCACCTACATACAAAATTATTATAGCAAAATATTCCACAATACTTTAGATGGAATTTTAAAATAATTATTATATATTTTATACCACTTTAAGTCACAGCAGATTTCTCTGCGTGAAATTCTGGTTACTCTCCCCGAGGACAGTGCGTCGCCACAAGAGCAGCACCACCCACTATTTTTTCTTTTTACAATCAGAGTGGCTTTTTTCCACAGAATTTTGCCAGGGACAACTCTCGTGTTGCCTAGGGTTCTTTTACGTGCGCTAAATAATTTTTTGTAACACGCGGTACCTCGGGTTATCGTCTCATCCGAAAGGCTAGCACCAAGACCACCACTCATGGTCTAGTGGATGGGGGGAAAATTTCGGGCCCAAACGGGGATCAAGCCACCGTACACTTCCGACCCGGACTTTTTGCTTTCTAGGCAGGCGCGTTACCTCTAGTCTACATTCTTGGTATCATTTTAGCCTAGCCCAGTATCTGTCTGGTCAGTGCTTTTGTGTGATTCTCTTTTGAATGTCAGAAGTCTCCCAAAACAAGGACGTCATGTCAGGCCCATTTTGTCTCGGTAGTTTTGTCAAGTAGACGGGATAGCTCAGTGGTCAGAGCACTCGCTTTCCCCTAGCTAAGGTTAAGCAGCATTGAGCGTGGTTACCAAGTGGATGTATGACCGTTTGCGCGCCTTGGTTTTGTAAATGGGTACCTGCCCTCTTTAGGGTCAGGGAAGGTAAAGGAGATGGGCGCCGCCCTCAATATGCTGGACTTTGGAGAAGCTGAGGTCTCTGACACCTCGCTCTACAACGACCACATAGATTATGGGACACCTTTACCTTTTTACCTTTAGATAATAATTATAGCGTCTTTACGTTGAGTTGACATTTATGTAGGTCATCTAAGGTCATGAAGACCATGTAGGTCATCTCTTATGAGTGTGTGTATGTGTGTTCATGCCTGTCTGTGTATGTGTGTGTTCACGTGCGTGTGCGTGCGCGGTTTGTGTGACTCCCCCCCTTCCTCTCGGTAGATTGAAAATTTTCTAGTTGAAAGATTGGTCAACAGTAAATAAAGGCACTCAATGATGTCCAACATTTCGTTTTCAGATTTTAACGCAGAGCTCATGTGAAATCAGGGTATGTCTTCAATTCAATAACCCATGCAAAATATGGTCTTCTAAAAAAGGTATTTTAATTTCATTCTTTGTGCTGTCAGTACCATAAAATCATTCTATTAGCACGACTAAGCCTCACTCTATTTTGACAAAATAGGATAACCTATGATTAATTTGGGCTATTCTTTGACTTTTTTTGGTCATTTCAATGCTGTAGTATGTCTCCCCACAATACCAGATGTCTCTTGACACAAGGATGTACGTGTGGTCAATCTGATTTCATCCTGGCCGGTATTTTGGTCCAGCAGACAGACAGGCGGAGTCAGAACTGCTGAACAGAGTTCTTAGTGCAGGTGAAAGAGGATTGGTGTGGTATTCTTGATGTCCTAGACATCAGGATGTTGCCAGGCATGTTTGATCCTTATTGATTGTTTTACGCGTGTGTATGTATGTATGTATGTATGTATGTATGTATGTATGTATGTATGTATGTATGTATGTATGTATGTATGTATGTATGTGTGTGTCTTCAATTTTACGTCTGTTCACTTAAAGTGATATTAGACGAATGTAAGTATGTATGTATGTATGTATGTATGTATGTATGTATGTATGTATGTATGTATGTATGTATGTATGTATGTATGTATGTATGTATGTATGACGTATGTACCTATGTATGTATGTATGTATGTATGTATGTATGTATGTATGTATGCATATGTGTGTGTGCGAGCGTGCACAAAGTGTGTATGATAAAGCAAAGAAGGGTGCTTTCACTCAGATTAAAAAAAAAAAGTTTACATTAAATGTTTGTGGCAATACCACGCAGATTCTTTTGCAGAAAGATGTTTGTTCTCCACAGTCGTGTGTCAAAATCATGTGCTTGTGCTTGTGGAAGGCAGCAGAGATGAACAGAACAGAGAGATGGAAATGCTTTCCTAAAGACTATCTGCTTGTGCTTTTTAAAAAATCAGGTATCAATGTATGTCTTTCGTCAGTGAATCAAAAAGTGATATAACAAGTTTGAGTAGTTTCTTGATAAACTCATTGGCATTTCTATATTTCAAGGCTACTACAAAATCTGTTTTCCTCTAAATTTATTGTCCGGAATACGTACAATAATCTTCATTGCGTGTTGATACCAAAAATAGCTGTGAACAAGTCTATGGTTATATCATCTCAATGCCAGATTTAACAATTTTAAGTTGATGCTGCTTTGAGAAACAAATCCCAACCCTAAACCCTGTTACCTCATGCACTGCACTGGTACAATCCACACTTTCTCCAAAATCAGTGTCTGACACACACACACAATGAAATGACAGGTGGCACAGCAGACTGACTTAAGCATTTTTATTTATTCATGAGGCTGTGTGCGTTGAGACCAAATCTAAAAAGGCAACGAGTGTCTGAATACATAACTTAAGATATTCACTTGACGTCATCATCAAAACTTGTAGGTGACCTAAGAACTGGCCAAGACTAAAGAAAGACAGGGAAGGTGGGGTTAATCCCTTGATGGGGGATGAACACTAATCCTCTAGCTGTCAGTAGCTAATCCTGACCACCAACACTGGCAGAGAGGGGAAAGCCTGGTGGCTGGAGAAGAATTTGTGATCTGATGGTGTTGGTTTTTTTTTATTGCTTGTTCTTTTTATTTTTTAATAAAGCTAATACACGCATTTCAAATGATTCAGGCATTTGTAAATAAACTAAGAATGCACGACATTTCAACTGATCCAAACAGTCCTAATGAACCAAAAAAAAACTACATATCAAATGATGCAAACGTTAGTAATAAACCAAATGTATACTACATTCTAAACGATTCAAACATTCTACATAAACCAAATGTTTACTGCATTCTAAATAATTCACACACACACACTCTCTCTCTCTCTCTCTCTCTCTCTCTCTCTCTCTCTCTCTCTCTCTCTCTCTCTCTCTCTCTCTCTCTCTCTCTCTCTCTCTCTCTCTCTCTCTCTCGTGTTCTGATGTTAACTGAGGGCGGGTAGTCAAGTCTTCAAGATGCTTCCGTTCAAAGAGATTACCGACTCCTCACCCCCACCCCCCACCCCCCACCCCTTCGCTTCCGAAAGTTTTTGGGTTTTCTTGTTCCTTAGCAAGAACTCCGAGATTCACCAATGGCACAGTTTAGTGTATATGACCGTTTTTGGTCACGATTAGCAAAATCCTCAGGATGGGACTACCACTCAAGTTCTAAAGCAAAAAACCGCACACAGGACATCTTGCAGTCAGGTTTACACCAGACCCATCCCCGAAGTTGGAATGTAGCTACCTTCATGGTGGAACAAAGATCGTGCACGCAAACAAAGCTCACTGTTGGTGAACCAGGGAGCTCTAGTCTAGCCGAGGAGCGGAAAATTCAAAACAAACCCAGATCCAGCTTTGGTTGAAGACAAGGGCAGCTGGAGCCAGAGGGATGGACAGAACCAACATGGTCAGCACATTCCTGCTACCGGCAGAGGAATGGGCTCCGTAAGATTCAACTTGACAACCACCACACTGCCTGAAAAATTTAGTGCGGTGCCCTGATGACCATCTTCAAGGAGGTAAGGAAAAGTCAAGTCAAATCGCCAAAGCAAGTGGCGGGATAGTCCGGTGGTTAGAGCTTTGTACTTGAAATTTCACAGCTGGGGGTCAAGCTCAAGTTCAAGCCACCACCGAGACGCCCGTTTGATATTTTCCCCCTGGAGTCAACATCAGTACTGACTACACTGCCCCAGCATTCATTTGGATGAGACCATTGCAAAATTGAATCATAAACTCATGGAGGTGATGATATGCTAGACACACTGTGCTTTTACTGGGATTTGAACCATTGATCTCTCAGCCAGGATTTTATGGTTCTAAATCCTAGGCTAAAGCAAAATTAGCTGACATTTTATAGTTCTTTTTCTTCATTTCCCTATGTTTTATCTAATAAAATTGAATGAAAGCATGTTTTGTCAATGGAAAAAAAATCTCTCGGCTCTGCTGCAGTCAGTGATATAAAATGTTCACACTTGTGTAAACAGCTAACTGCTGCTGTTGCTTTGGGAATTTCCCCTGCAGTGTTAATCTAAGAGAATGGAAGATGAGGGTGACCAGCAACCAGGACAGGGAGACAAGAGTCTGACACCTTGGCTTGATCACTGCACAGGACACACACCCTGCCTTGTGTTGGTTGTGGGCCGTTTATACAGCAGCCTGTGTTGCCATGTCTCCGAGAGAACATTCCGTTACTGGCTGCTTCTGTGTGGGGAGGAATCATCAGCACATTGCATGAAGTCTCTAGCTGCTATGGTTTGATGATTGAAATCCTGCAATCCGACAACTTCTCTTTCTTCAAACAAACTTTAATATACCCCCTTTTATTTCTGCATAGCGTGTGTGGGGTACCATTGTTTTCTAGTTACTGAGGAATGGTATTTTGAATCACTACGAAAAGTATAGGATGTTATTTAGAAGCAATATGCACTTACTGTCTTTCTTTTTTGTTTTTGTGTGCACTGAACCATTTTTAAAATGCTATTATTCTTTTCAAAATATATGTCATCATCACCAATGTAAAAGATAATATAGCTGCTCACAATATTGGTCCAGTGAAATGAACAAAGCTCTTTAAATCCATATCTTTTAATTACAGGATACTGGAAAATGTAGAGATATCACTTTTTTCTCCTACTCCCAATACAAATTTAACCCTTCACACATTGAATGGCGTTTAAGACACGCCTCAAACACTATGCTTTTACTGCAATTTGAGCCATTGATTTCTTAGCCAGGATTCTGTAGTTCTGAACCATATGCTATTGCAAAATTAGCTGTCATGTCTAGATTTCTTCTTTCTAACTTTTCTGTTGTTCTTAGTTAAATTCACTTGAATGAAAGCATGTTTTGTCAATGGAAAAAAATCTCTTGGCTCTGCTGCAATCAGTCATATAAAATGTTCACACTTGTGTAAACAGATGACTGCTGCTGTTGCTGTGGGAATATCCCCATGTAGTGTTAATATAAATGGATGGAAGATGACGATGACCAGCAGCAAAGACAGGGAGACAAGAGGCTGACACCTTGGCTTGATCACTGCACAGGACACACACCCTGCCTTGTGTTTGTGGGCCGTTTTTACAGCAACGTGTGTTGCCATGTCTCTGAGAGAACATTCCATTACTGCCTGCATCTGTGGAGATGAGAGGGGGGGGGGAGCATTATCATCACATTACATCCAGTTTGCAACTGCCACCAGTCGCCTTGGTGCGGTGGTTAGCACCTTGGGTTACAGACTGGAAGGTCGCGGGGTTCGAATCCCATAAGAGCTATATTAGGGATTTTTTCGGACTCCAGCTGGCTCCTACCTACAGTGAGAGTGCTGTGGGCTCCTTCAGAAGACTTGGACCACACGGTGAAGCTTCATCCACTTAATGGATACGTGTTTTGAGAGTGTTGCTCAAATTATCTGACCAATACTGCAGGTGTCTGTATCTCTTGGGCCTGGATGATGCTGGGATATATTATGAGAGTAAGCCTAAACTACAGCCCTCTCTAGTAGTATCAAAGGGCGTGGTGATTGGAAGGTTTCTGACATGGTCACAACCTACAGGTGTGTCTGGCTTAGTGGGTGGGGTGGGGGGGGGGGTTGTTTGGGCTTAGAAACCCAGTGCATTGGCTCAAAACAGGATCTGCTGTACTTTGTGTTGACATGGCTTTGTGTGGCCTCAGTTGAAGAAGAAAAACAGTTTGATCCTCATCGCCTGATGCCTTACAACTGAAGGCGGTGTTGTCAGTTAGCAGGGCAGGCAGAGCTTTCTTCTCCACAGCTGCTGGAAGATCGGTGACTGTATTTTGAGAGAAAAATGAGAATTTTGACATAGCATGAGGAACAAGTGTGTGCCTGCATTGTCCTAAATTATCTGTGTGTGTGTGAGTGTATGTGTGTGTGTGTGTGTGTGTGTGTGTGGAGAGAGAGAGAGAGAGAGAGAGAGAGAGAGAGAGAGAGAGAGAGGAGAGAGAGACAGAGAAGCATAGCATCATTGTCATCAGAAATAATAACACAAACAGCAGATAAAACACCAAATGAAACGCTCGCTCTCTCTCTCTCTCTCTCTCTCTCTCTCTCGCTCTGTCTGTCTGCCTTTCTCTCTCTTTGTGTGTGCATGTAGGCATAAGCGCGTGTGTGTGTGCACGCTCGCGCGCGCGCACGCGTGTGTGTATGTATGTATCTGTGTGTGCGCACATGTGTGTGTGTGTTCTGTTAATTAAGCGTGGCGGAGAAAGGACACGGCTCCAAGCTACACCAACAGTCTCTCACACAGAAGTCAGCCAGGTTTGTTAGGAAAGGAGCCCTCCACACAGGCAGACGCGTTACCTCCTGAACACCATGCCACTTTATGGACTGATTGGATGATTTTAAGTGGGGGCATCAGTGTAAGGTCAGTGTTTAATCAGCACCTTGCTGTTTCTAGGCAAGAAAGGAGTGGAAAGAAGGCGGCCGTATGCTTAAAAGTCTGTGAGGAGGGCGAGATAGTTTGGGCCGAGTGGTTGGTGCTCGCAGTCCGGGATTTGGCCCAGGTTCGAGCCGCCAGTTCAAAGGGATTTTTCCCTGGAGTTAGCATCAGTACTGATTCCACTCCCCCGTAAAATACTTCAGATGAGACTGTAAACCAAGGACCCGTGCTTAAATGCTTGCAGAACATCTTGTGCACTAAAACCAGTTTCGCTTTTCGGAAGAGTAGGGCGTTTGTGCCAGTAAGAAAGGAGGACAGAAATTATGTAAAACAATGGCATGCACACTGATATTTTGTGTTAAGAGATAAAATCTCCTAAGTTGAAATGTGGCCATCTTAACGATGGTCTAACACCATTGGGGAGCCTCGGAGCACTAGCCTAGGATTGGAAAAAACAACAACACGATTTAGCATGGGTGTGTCCGTGTAAGGTCAGTGTTTAGCCATCACCAGTGTTTACCCATCACCAGTGTTTACCCATCACCAGTGTTTACCCATCATCAGTGTTTACCCATCGCCAGTGTTTACCCATCACCAGTGTTTACCCATCACCAGTGTTTACCCATCACCAGTGTTTAGCCATCACCAGAGTTTACCCATCACCAGTGTTTACCCATCACCAGTGTTTACCCATCACAATGATGCTTATATTGCAGAAGAAAGGAACGGTACAGACTCAACCCCCTCCCCCCTCTCTGCCTGCAGGGGCTGTGTGGATGTTTGGCAGAGAGACACAGGTAGATATGTATATAACTTGATTTAGGAGATCTTAACATTCAACAACTTTAATCCGCAAAGCAACCAGTGATATTTGAACCTCTGTCCCAGTCATTTCAGAACCAATAAAGAGCAGTAGGAAGGAATCTGTCGTTCAAACCCACTCGGCTCTTGTAAGCCAGAGAGGCTGGGATATGGAACTGTTGTTGTTGTTGTTGTTGTTGTTTAATCAGATGGAACTCTCCAACTGTTGTGAGGGGGGGTGGGGGGGGGGGGGGTGGCTAGAGTGGTGTAGCGCCGCTGTGGGAAGGTGTGCAATGCATGTCTTGATATGAAGTGACAGCAGCAACAAAAGGGGATTGGGAGGGAAACACCTTTTTACCTCTTCTAATGGATGCTTGATGTCACAGGCCTTCCTCTCTGTTTGTCTGCCCGTGGTGTGGTTTTTGTTTAGGGGGGGGGACAGGACAGCGTTGCGCACGTCTTGGCGAAAATTGTGTTACGAGGAGAAGGGGCATCATCATAATACTCCATTTGGGATGCAGAGAGCAGTTATTGTTGTGGGTGACAAAAGGGAGGCAGTGATGACGGAGGGTTGTGGGTTTGATTCCTTTGTATGGATCCATGATGGAGGGTTACGGGTTTGATTCCTTTGCGTGGATTCTGATAAGGAGTGGGATATGTTGTGGTTTTCTTGATTCTTTATCCAGGTCCGTTATGCTTGTGGTTGCATGCATGCATGCGTGCGTGCGTGCTTGATTATTTATGGGTGGATGGGTGTGTTTGTTGGTATGGGTTTGAACAAATTGCGATAGGAGATTGCTGGGATGAGAGAAGGACGGTGTTTCAAACTAAGTGAACATGTTTGAGGAGTTATATGGAAGCTTTAAATAACAATATGTGTGTTATGTCGTGTAGTGGAGATATTGCTTTGCTTAATTAAGTAAGTGGACAATAAAGGCTGTACCATGTACCTTGTCCTCTCCTGCAGTTCCTGCACTTCTTTGATAGTAGCAACATAAAGGACAGTAGGTTTCAGATCTTTTCAGTTCTGAATTCACGAGCTGTGGGCTAGAATCTCCACGACTGTGCTGGATTAGGGACGAGGATTTTCCAGAGCTTCACTTCTGTTTGAGTATATACGCATGCACAATTTCACTGTAAACATTAGGTATATTTGTCAGCGTAAACATCAGCAACCTGTCGTAGACGTGTAGCCTAACTTATGGCCAGTGACAAGGCCGATGACACAACATACCCAGCATGCATTCCGATATTTACAGTGGTATAGACTCCGCCACGTTCATCTTGACCAGGTCACGCTGCCTTGAACAATTCAGTACAGAACCACAGTGCCTCTTTAAGAAGGAAAATGAGCAGCCATGTCAAGACACAACCAGCATGCCCAGCATGCATTCCAAGCATCACTAGTACACAGGGCTGCGCAAATGAATATTTGTTGGGTTTGTTTTTTGTTGTTGCAAAAGTACTGAAGCATAATATGTTGGTCATGCAAACAAGAAACACACAGAGAAACTCTGATGACAGTTCTCCTAGGTAACGTTGAGGGCACAAAAACAGGATGCAGACCACCAACATCCTACATTGCCAACGTCACTGAGATCAGTGGTCTGGGAGGAGGGCTACAGGAGATGGTAGAACTCAGCAGAGACAGAGAGAGATGACGAACCCTGGTGGTGGCATTGCGTGGAGCTGCTACACACGACAGCAGCGATGGAGACAGTGGAGTTGACTTATGAAGCATGATTGAGATTGGTTAACACTGCATGATGTCTTTGTGACATTTTCAAATTGCTGGCTTGTTTATGTGTGAGTGTATGTGTGTGTGTGTGTGTATGTGTGTGTGTGTGCACATTGAAGCGAGAGAGGAGAGAGAGGAGAGAGAGAGAGAGAGAAGAGAGAGAGAGAGAGACAGACAGGACAGAGAGAGAGAGAGACAGACAGAGAGAGACAGACAGACAGACAGACAGAGAGAGAGATAGAGTGAGTTAGAACAAGGTTTCAGAAATGTTATTGTATGCTACAGGAAACCACACTCGACGTGTTGAGAACTGAGGTTTCCTGCTTAAGACAAGCCCCTGGTTTTTTCTGTATACTGCTGAGCACTGAGCTGTTCTTGTGGCGATGCGCTCTCCCCCTACAGAGAGCAACCTATGTTACATGCAGATAAATCTGCCCTGACTAAAAATAGTATTTCTAAAATTTTTGTTTCTCGATTAGAACTCCTCCGAAGTTCACCAATGGTGACATTTTTGCGCACGCGACCGTTTTTCCTTCCCCACCCTGTAGGTAGCCGTATTCCGACGCCGGGATTGATGTCTAAACACGACACCTGTGTGCATGCGGTTTTCAACATTCTGTCATCCATTCCTACCGGCACGAAATAGCCTATACTTTGGAAAGGCTGAACGTGTTTTTGACGTGTGCACAAGATGTTCTGCCTTTATTTCGCGTACAGGGCGTCGGTATAGTATAGTCTAATTCGAAGAACAATCAGCTCGATTTTCTCGTCAAACTGGAAAGAAAGGCCAAAGCCGGGACTGGAACCTAGAACCTCACGGTTTCCTTGTTAGGCGGGTAAAGGCCTTAACCGTGCTGCCACCTACTATTTAAAACGACATAATATTCAGTCTCATCCAACCCAATCCAATTCACTTTAATCGTCTCTCCTTGATGAGTAGGAAAAAGGAGGACGGAAGAAGACTGGAATTTACAGCTGGTGTCTACCCCCCCCCCCCCCCCCTCATCCACCACTCCGCCTTCCCCCCCATGTCCCCCCCCCCCCCCTCTCCATTGTATAGAACTGGCCTGCCCTGTCAGGACAGAAACTCATCAATATTGATCAGCAGTGTCTGTGTCTAGACAAGAGCCCCTGGGGCGGGGGAGCATGTCTTTTTTGGGGGGTGGGGGGTGGGGGGGGGGGGGGGGTTAGGGTGTGTGTGTGTGTGGACGGTGGGGGGGGGGGAGGGGATTCCTCAGCTAGAGGGTCACCCATGGTGAGAATTTTTTGGGGGGATTATTCGACTGTTTTTGCCCGTCATGAAGGTAGCTGCATTCCAATGTCGGGGGATAAGGGCATGTTTGAAAACCAGAATAGTAGGAGAGCATGTATATATAGATATAGAATCTATCTATCTATCTATCTGTCTGTCTGTCTATCTATGTATGTATGTATGTATGTATGTATGTATGTATGTATGTATGTATGTATGTATGTATGTATCTATCTATCTATCTATCTATCTATCTATGATATGTATGTATGTATGTATGTATGTATGTATGTATGTATGTATGTATCTCTCTCTCTCTCTCGCTCTTTCTCTCTCTCTTTCTCTATATATATATATGGTGTGTGTGTGTGTACACATGTAAGCGAGAGAGAGAGAGAGAGAGAGAGAGAGAGAGAGAGAGAGAGAGAGAGAGAGAGAGAGAGAGAGAGAGAGAGAGAGAGAGAGAGAGAGAGAGAGAGAGAGAGAGAGAGAGAGAGAGAAGAGAAGAGAGAGAGAGAGAGAGAGAAAGAGAGAGAGAGAGAAGAGAAAGAGAGAGAGAGAGAGAGAGAGAGAGAGAGAGAGAGAGAGAGAGAGAGAGAGAAGACAGACAGACAGAAGACAAAGAGAGACAGACAGACAGAGATAGAAACGAGATAGACAGAAAGACAGACAGACAGACAGACAGACAGGCAGAGACAAAGAGAGACAGACAGACAGAGAGAGAGAGATAGAGAAAGAGATAGACAGAAAGAAAGACAGGCAGACAGAGAGCCCCACATATATTTTCATGTGTATGAAAATATGAATAAACGATTTTTTGTCTCTCAAAGACAGACAAATAGCATCTCATTAAAATTTTTTAGAACCCCCAAAATATCAATAAATCGAGTTTCATTACTATTCTGTATTACTTTTCTAATACTTCCTGAAGTCTTTGACAAACAAGAAGGCACAATCAGCAGATTTTTTTTGGGGGGGAGGGTGGGGGTTTAAAGTATTGATAGTAGTGATAATAACAGATTATTTTAGTCTCCAGGAAGACACACAAGTCATAGACAACGTCTGGGTACCTGGACAGATTTATGTGATGAATGACATCTTACCATTGTAGCCTGGACATTAATGCTGCTTTCTTCTGGGATGGACATATCTATTTTCAGCACCTACATACCTACCTACCTACCTAGCCTTGTGACGTCCTTCCACAGTTTCCTTGTAAATTAATATTTTGTCCACGTTTTACTGTCGTCTTGTCCGAAAAAAATGCTATTCTGTGCTATATGTATTATGCAGGTTTTTATGTTCAAACAGCCTACGCCAGCAGATTTTTAGATGCAAATATAGTATGCGGGTGTATTATGCGCGAATGCTTGTGCGCCCTCGCGCGTGGACACACAACCACACCTCCTAACGTACGCACGGATGCACACATACATCCACACGCACGCACAACACAACTCAAGACACACGCACACACATGAAATAATGAAAAAAAAGGTCAATCAGGCAACTTCAAAATCAAAATAGACGAATCTCTGTCATCTATCATCTTATCAACATCTGCTTTTCCCTTAATGAATACTGCCTGGAAGCATTATTAAAGACAAACTCGCGGGGCAGCATAGCCTAGTGGTTAGAGCGTTGAGCTCGTGATCTGACGACCTGGGTTCAAGCCAACATTGAGGCACACCCTCAAGGGATTTTTTCCCCCTGGAGTTAACCTAAGTACATACTTCACTACCCGGAATGTCCCTGGGATGAAACCATACATCAAGGCCCGGATTATAAGATAAGATTCGGTTTATTGTCTCATCCGAAGTCCTTAGAGGAGTGAAATGTCAGAGACCTCAACTTCTCTAAGGGCCAGTATATTAAGGGCCGTGCCCATCTCTTCTTCCCTCGCTGCTTTACCTTCCATGACTCTTAAGAGGGCAAGTACCCATTTACTGACAGACACGCACACACACGAAATAATAAACAAAAAATGGTCAAGCAGGCGATTTCAAAATCAAAATGAATCTCATTCATCTATCATCTCAGGGGACGGGATAGCTCAGTGGTCGGAGCACTCGCTTTCCCCCAGCCAAGTTAAGCAGCGTCGAGCTTGGTTACCAGTTAGATGGGTGACCGTTTGCGCGCCTTGGCTTCAGTACAGTTCCCCCAGTTTACCCAGCTGTAAATGGGTACCTGCCCTCTTTAGGGTCAGGGATGGTAAAGCAGCGAGGGAGAGGAGATGGGCGCCGCCCTCAATATGCTGGCCCTAGAGATGTGAGGTCTCTGACGCCTCGCTCCCCTACGACCTTATAGGTTATGGGACTCCTTTACCTTACCTTTTACCCATTTACAGTTGGGTGACTGAAGCCATGGCGCGCAGTCACCCATCCACTTGGTAGCCACGCGCGATGCTTCTTAACATTGGCCTGGGGAAAGTGAGTGCTCTGACCACTGAGCTATGCCGTCCCCCCAATATTAGTTGCATACACAAAATCTCACCACTGGCGAATCGCAAACATCTAGCTGAGGAACTGGAAAAAAGACAAACTCAGCAGGATGTCATCTCTATGCTTTTACCACAACAAACGAATTACAAGCAACTTTACAGATAAAAACCTGAAGCAATGAAAAAATACCACATAAACAACCGACTGAGACTTTGCTAATAGATTGACAGGTATCCATTAGTTTGGTGGCTTCACTATAATGAAAGCCACTACTGGTGTGTGTCTTTTCTATAGGTGGTAGGCAAGAATAGCGACAGAAGGAAGAGGCTGGCAGGCATTGTCAGCCGGTGTCTCTGACCCTATAATACAGAAAGGACCCAGGCTAGTCCGGAATGGGGAGGACTAATCAATATTGATCAGCAGTGTCTGGTATGTCCACAACGTCAAGCTCGGAGACAAGGACATGACTGTCTGAAAGATAGAATAGCCAGACAGACAGCCAGACAGAGAGAGAGAGAGATGATTAGGGATAAAAATTGGGGAGAGCATGTTCAGTGTTTTTGATGGTCTTACTGTAGTGTGGTGTGGTTGAATTGAGTGGAGTAGAGTAGAGTATGGTGTAGTATAGTACAGTGCAGTGTAATGAAGTGTATTCTTTCTTTTTTGTCCATTTACAGTAAAATCTTAATGAATGAGCACTCAAATACTTTTTTTAAACATCCATTCTCCATATGTGTGCAGCTTTGGTTGTTGAAAATGTTGTCATTTTTACCACTGGCACACATAATCTATTCTTCCAAAAGGAAGAACAGGATTTAACATGCACACAAGATATTCTGCATGTGTTCACACATAACCGTTATAGTATCATCCAAAGGATTTTCAGGGGAGTAGAGTCAGTATTGAAGGTAAATCTGTCCCTTCTTCAAAAAGGTGCCTTGGTGGTAACTTGAACGTGCACTGTCAGCTTTCAAGCACAAGGCTGTAACCGCTAGGCTATCCTGCCCCCATGAATTATCTTAGCAACGTCTGCTTTTCACTCGATGAATAAACCTGGAAGCATTCTTAAAGCCAAAGTCAGCAGTATACCTTCCTCATGCTTTTACTACACCAAACGAATAACAAACAACTTTACACACAAGAACCTGAATAAAAGGGAAAAAAACACCACAACCCAACACATCTACAGAAACCAATGAAACCTTAGCTAATAGATTGACAGGTATCCTACTAGTTTGGTGGCTTCACTGATAATGAAAGCCAAAACTGGTGTGTGTCTTTTCTATAGGTGGTAGGCAGCAATAGCGACAGAAGGAAGAGGCTGGCAGGCATTGTCAGCCGATGTCTCTGACCCTATAATACAGAAAGGACCCAGGCTGTTCCGGAATGGGGAGGACTAATCAATATTGATCAGCAGTGTCTGGTGTGTCCACAACGCCAAGCTCTGAGACAAGGACATGACTGTCTGAAAGATGGATCAGCCAGAGAGAGAGAGAGAATGAGAGAGAGAGAGAGAGAGAGAGAGAGAGAGAGAGAGAGAAACGAGAGAGAGCAAGAGAGAGAGAGGATTAGGGATAAAAATTGGGGAGAGCATGTTCAGTGTTTTTGATGGTTTTACTGTAACGTGGTGTGGTTGAATTGAGTGGTGTGGAGTGAAGTATGGTGTAGTATGGCACAGTGCAGTGTAATGAAGTATATTCTTTCTGTTTTGTCCATTTACAATAAAATCTTTTATTTCAGAGATAATGAATGAGCACTCAAGTACTTTTTTTAAACATCCAATCTCCATATGTATGCAGCTTTGGTTGTTGAAAATGTTGTAATTTTTACCACTGGCACACAATAGCCTATTCTTCCAAAAGGCAGAACAGGATTTAACATGCACACAAGATATTCTGCATGTGTTCACACATAACCCTTAGTTTATAGTGTCATACAAAGGATTTTCAGGGGGGTGGAGTCAGTATAGGTCAACCTGGCCCTTCTTCGAAAAGGTGCCTTGGTGGTAACTTGAAGTTAGGCTATCAGCTTTCAAGCACAAGCCTATAACCGCTAGGCTATCCTGCCCCCATGAATTATCTTAGCAACGTCTGCTTTTCACTCAATGAATAAACCTGGAAACATTCTTAAAGCCAAGGTCAGCAGTATACCATCCTCATGCTTTTACTACACCAAACGAACAACAAACAACTTTACACACAAGAACCTGAATAAAAGGGAAAAAAACACCACAACCCAACACATCTACAGAAACCAATGAAACCTTAGCTAATAGATTGACAGGTATCCTACTAGTTTGGTGGCTTCACTGATAATGAAAGCCACTACTGGTGTGTGTCTTTTCTCTTAGTGGTAGGCAGGAATAGCGACGGAAGGAAGAGGCTGGCAGGCATTGTCAGCCGGTGTCTCTGACCCTATAATACAGAAAGGACCCAGGCTGGTCTGGAATGGGGAGGACTAATCAACATTGATCAGCAGTGTCTGGTGTGTCCACAACGCCAAGCTCTGAGACAAGGACATGAATGTCTGAAAGATGGATAGCCAGAGAGAGAGAGAGAGAGAGAGAGAGAGAGAGAGAGAGAGAGAGAGAGAGAGAGAGAGAGAGAGAGGAGAGAGAGAGAGAGAGAGAGAGAGAGATGAACACCATGGAGAGTAGACTTACTGTTTTGATGGTTTTAGTGTACGTTTCCTTTTATTTCCAGGATAATGGAATAAGTACATGTCTGCTGTTTTCCATCCAGTCCCCATATACACGGAGGTTTGCAAATGTTGTCATCCATTTCTCGGACACAAATGGCCTAAGCTACCGAACGACAGAAAAAAGATTTTAAGATAAAGGTGCAAGATATTTTGCGTGTATTCGTACCTGGGACCTCGAGACTCCGAAGGATGTAGTGGAGTGAAGTGTGGTGTAGTGCACATTGCAGCATAGCACAGCACAGCACAGCACAACACAAGAGACGGAATGGCCTAGTGGTTAGAACATTGCGCTCGCAGTCTGACGACCCAGGTTCGATTCCCGTTCAATGGGATATTTTCCCCTGGAGTTAACATCAGTGCCGCCTCCACTCTCCCCAAAAGTCCTTCGGATGAGACTATAAACCGAGGCCCCGTGTGCGAACGCACGCAGAACATCTTGCGCACACGTTAACTCCTGTTCCGCTTTTTATAAGAGTAGGCCATCGTGTGCTCGTGGGAACAGATGACAGAATTTACAAAACCGCATACACACGGGGACTGGATGTAAAACAGCACATAAGTGCTTATTCCATTATCCTCGATATAAAAGAATAATAATAATAATAATAATAATAATAATATAATAATAATAATAACATAGCACAGAACAGCGCAACACAGCATAGAACAACACTCACTAACTACACAACACTGAACTACACCACACCACACTACAATGCAAAGCAACACAACGCAAAACAATACAATACGATCCAATTTTTATGCATAAAAATTGCTCTCCAGGGCCCTCTAAATGTGTCGTTGTTATCTTAATGGTCAGGGAAAATGACCAAGGTACACCACACTGCATACTGACTGCAATGATTCTGTGAACAGCTAGGGTCCAATGACGGAAATAAAAGAGGGGAAAGCCCAGCGCTCAGGAAAATTGTTTTAGAGCCATGTGTTTAGTGGCCATGCGTTTATTGCCATATGTTTAGTCATGTGTTTATTGGCCATATGTTTAGCCACGTGTTTTTTGGCCATATGCTTAGTCATGCGTTTATTGGCCATATGTTTAGTCATGTATTTATTAGCTATATGTTTAGTCATGTGTTTATTGGCCATGTTTAGTCATGTGTTTATTGGCCATGTTTAGTCATGTGTTTATTGGCCATATGTTTAGTCATGTTTATTGGCCATATGTTTAGAGCCATGTGTTAGTGGCCAAGTGTTAATTGGTCATGTGTTTATTTGCCATGTTTAGGGTCATGTGTTCATTGGCCATATGTTTAGAGCAATATGTTTCTTGGCCATATGTTTAGAGCAGTATGTTTATTGACCATGTTTAGAGCCATGTGTTTATTTGCCATATGTTTAGAGCAATATGTTTATTGGCCATGTGTTTATTTGTCATATTTTTAGCGCCATGTGTTTATTGGCCATATGTTTAGAGCAATATGTTTATTGGCCATATGTTTAGAGCAATGTGTTTATAGCAATGTGTTCAGTGGCGAGGTGTTTATTGGCTATATGTTTAGTCATGTGTTTAAATAGCACTGTGTTTAGTTACGAGTTTAAATAGCCCTGTGTTTAGCTACGATTTTAAATAGCCATGTGTTTAGAGTCATATTTATTGGCCATATGTTTAGAGCAATGTGTTCAAGTAGCCATGTGTTTAGGTGGCCTTGTGTCAAAGTTGTCGCATGTTTAGAGCCATGTGTTTTTCAGTTGTTTAGTGGCCACGTGTGTAGTAACCGTTAGTTGTTTAGCGGCCATGTGTTTAGTGGCCACGTGTGTAGTAACCGTTAGTTGTTTAGCGGCCATGTGTTTAGTGGCCTGTTTTACCGTCGGACAAAGCAGGGTGTGTGCTATGTCTCAGTGCTGTCTGAAGGCAAGATTTTATGGCGGCAGCGTTCTTGACCCGACACTGGCAAATATCTTTTTGTTTCCTTTTTCTCCTGTTTTTGTTCGTCTGTCTGAAAAGATCTCCCTCTGTCACTCCTAACCTTCCATGCTTATATCTTTTTCTCTCTGAATCTCTGTGTGTGTGCGTGTGTATGTGTGCGCATCTGGTAACACCTTTATTTTAAAAATATATCTTAAAAAAAGTTCATTAACCGGGTTCTTTTTGTTGTTTTCGTTTATGAAAGTTTTCCTTCCTCGTATTCTTTTTAGATTGTTTGTGATGCTCTTCCTTGAAAGCTTATGAAATTACCATCAGCCTATTATTATAGTTCGGAATTTTTAACGACTTACTTTCGACTCCAATAACACATAAATCATCAACAGCGTCAGTACGTAGCAGATTTATGACCTACATGCACACATTCATGCTGTAGACGTTTATAAATAAGTATTTTCAGCCTCATGCTGTTGTTCTCTTTTCTTCCTCCCACGCTTTCCTGCCAAACATGTTTATAGTTGCTTTTATTACTTTTTTGTGTGCATTCCATTTGAAAAATCTATTTTTGTAAATCAAGTTTCTGTGTTAGAAACTGTGTGCTTTCAGACATACACAGACATGTGCTGAACTTGTGTGCGTAGAAAAAGACACATACCCACATATACAGACGTGAACATGCAAATTTCCTTAATAACTGTCTCGACAAATACCTAAATGATTAAGATGAATTGTTAACACATATAAATTAGAAATCAACACAAATTTAAAGTCGCCTGTATGTTAAGAAATCACGAAACACATACACACATATCAAGCATACACGAGTGCCTGGAGAAGATGTGGCAGGAGAAGCTACCTAGAGAACGTGCGTTTTTAATAGTAAAAAAGTTCATTCGAAAATTATAGAGTGAGTCTCGATTGGTAAACAAAAATTAATGTGGTGGATAGGTAGGCTAGAAGCAACGCACCTGCCTAGAAAGCGAAAAGTCTGGGTCAGAAGTATGGGGTTGTTTGATCCTAGTTTGGGCCCGAAACTTTTCCCCAATCCATTAGACAATGAGTAGTGGTATAGTTGCTAGTCTTTCGGATGAGACAATAAACCGTTCCTGTGCGTTACACATATTTAGTGCACGTACAAAAACCCACGGCAACAAGAGAGATGTCCCTGGCAAAATTCTATAGAAAAAGCCGCTCTGATAGGGAAACAAATAGTTACAGACAGAAAAAGAAAAAAATAATGGGTGGCGCCACTCTCCCCGGGGTGAGCAGCCCGACTTAAGCCGAAATCTGCCGTGACTTAAGTGGTATACAATTTTTTTTTAAATGTTTACATTTTTGGTAATAAAAATCTGTGGAAATGTAATATATTGATAATTTCAAGGGTTGACACTTTGAAAATCTAAAAAAAAGAAACACCACCCTGCAAATCAGGCGGGGGTGCAGGGGCGGTGTCTCACTGGGGATGAAGGGGGGTTGTGGGAGACGCTCCCCAGCCAAAAACAATTTTCTAAAATTTTAAGAGGATGAAAAACATTTTCCTGGCCTCAAATTAAAAAAAAATCAAAGCACAGCATTCACCCAGGGGGTGGTTTTCAAAACTTTTTCCAATACGGAACTTTTTAAAAACCGTAGCCAGCACATTATATGCTAGACTTTTATCAGATAATCATAGTAAACAAAGATGTGTTAGACTATAAGTGCATACCTGAAAGACGCACTAGATGAATAATAGAGCAAGGCAGCCAGCCGTTTAGAAGGAAAATGAATATTACAGAGGATAAGCTAAAGGGAAGAGGTGTGACCCCCTTCCCCTCCAATAAGTCCTTCGGACGAGACTATAAACCGAGGTCCAGTGTGCGAATGCACGCAGAACATCTTGCGCACACGTTAAATCCTGTTCCGCTTTTCGTAAGAGTAGGCCATTGTGTGCCGATGGGAACAGATGACAGAATTTACAAAGCCGCATACACACGGGGAATGGACGTAAAAAAGCACACAAGTGCTTATTCCATTATTCTCCATATAAAAGAATAAAATATATTATGGGGATCAGGGGGTGAAGCTGAAGCCTTTCTTTAACATGCAGAATTTTCTTAGGAAACAAAAACCTATGAAGGGTGAACATATTTGAAATCCTTCTACCGTCTAGAAAGTGTTGGCAGCACTGTTGGGCGAGCCTGGGAGGAAGTCTTTCAACATGTGGAGGGATTGTGAGCATGAGGCAGAGAACTCTTTTCAAGAAACGACTTGACAAGAAATTACATTAGCCTTGAAAAAAGAATATCTGACCTTTCTCCATTATCGCAAGAAGTAACGGATACATCATGTGTTAGTGTGTATATATAATGGAGAGTCACTTACATGCGATTACTGGAGTGGCAGTTTTGGTGTGCGATATGTTAATATTCACCCTCTATGAACAGAAAAAGGAGATTGTTGTCACATCTGGACCCAAAAAAATCCATCAAATGTCCATATGTTAAACTGAAAAGGATCAGTATTGTCACACTAAAGAGAAGGCACATTCTCTCAAATTCACATTCTGTCAAACAACAGAAAATGACTGTTGTTTAACCTGATGAAGTCAAACCTCCGTTTTGACAAGCACAGGCTCTGAGCACAAAGTACATTGGATGACATTTTTTTAATTATTTACGACCTACGGCTACAGTTACTATGACTGTGTAACTACCTACCTTGAAGTTGTCACAGGGTCCGAGCATACGATTCGTTACAAGCGGCATGACCGCTTGCTGGGGATAACACAAATAACAAATCCTTACAACCGATATTTTGCTATATCCGGAATTCGTAATAACCGACATATTTCTATTCATGTCAATTAAGAGTTTTGCCGGGATCAACTTCTTTGCTTTGTTTTATCTGAATTAATTATATCTGACTTCGTTGTAAGCGACTTCCTGCTGTATTACTGTAATTCACTCAAAGCAAAACTGGAAAGATCGTTTCTGATCTCATTAAATAGCCAGGAAAAAAGAAACACACACACGCGCTCGCGCGCACACACACACATTTTCAAAATAACCAATGTGGCCACATTCTGAATTCGGGGATGATGTCCAGACACGACACCAGTGTGCATGTAATTTCTTGTTGGTGTTTTGATATTCTGGTTTAAACAAAAGTTTATTCGTTCAGAACAACGTAGCACAAACACACGAATCCGTACAACCAGCCATGCGTAAACGAGTGCTCTTGCAATGAGGTGCAATAATGAACTGCTGCTGAACAAAATGACATCCAAGAGATAAACAATAAGATAACTTTAAGTGTTTACAGATTATAAACAAGGGATCATAGCAATACAGGGCAACACTGTCGCAATACAGGCTGTTGACATGTCTACACCAGAAAACAATACCTTATACAACCACATTAAAGATTCAACATATGTATCAGAACATGAAGTCGCGTCTCTCCTGTGTCCATTCACTCTGCATATATGTCGGTACGTATGTGTGTCTGTGGGTATCATCTTGTATGTTTATGTATGCACGTTTGTGCGCGTCTACATACGAGCGCGTGCGTGCGTGCATGTGTGCGTGCGCTTATGTGCATAATGTGTGTGTGTGTGTGTGAGTGCGCGCTCATGTGCATGTGTTTGTGTGTGTGCGCTTGCGCTCATGTGCATGTGTGTGTGTGTGTGTGTGTGTGTGTGTGCGCGCGCGCGTCTCTCCGCGCGTACCTGCATGTGTGTGTATGTACGAGCATGTGTGTGTGTGTGTGTGCGCGCGCAGGTGGACACATACGTGTATGCTAGGAATGAAAATGTAAAAAAACAACCACCCACAGACAGTATGAGTCAAGATATAATTACAAGCAATAGAACAGGATCATTTCAAATCAAGCCTTCGCTTTCAACTTTGTCAACTGCTCCTACCGTCACGCAATGGCATACTCTTCCGAAAGGCAGAATATGTTTTATCTTGTGAGCAAGATTTTCTGCGAGTGTTTACACACAAGATCTCGGATAGTAGTCTCATCCGTAGGACTTTTGGAGGTGAGCAGTTGGCACTGATGCCAACTCCAGGAGGGAAAAGTCCCCTTGAACGGATGCTTCGGTGATGGCTCGAACCCGGGTCATTTATTTTATTTTATTCTTTTATATTGAGGATAATGGAATAAGCACTATGTGCTTATCTACACCCAGTCCCCGTGTGTATGCAGTTTTGTAAATTTTATCATCTGTTCCCACCGGCACACAACGGCCTACTCTTACAAAAAGCGGAACAGGATTTAACGTGTGCGCAAGATGTTCATCAGATGAGCGCTATTGTACAACGCACTAACCACTAGGCTTTCTGCCCCCTCCTCCACCTGCATAAATAAAAGCTTCATGTGAACGAGCATGTGTAAAAATAAATATTTCGTTCATATTTACCTTCCCTGAAAACCAGTCTGTCTCTCAAACACACACACACACTCGAAATAGAAGAACAACACAAACACTTTATACACAATGATTACAATAAACATTTCAAACATAGAGACACATACATAGGCATTCAATTCATTTAAAATACCAAGTTTCTAGTTACATCATATAATTTTCTCTAGTTCCAAGAAAAGAAAACAAGACAAAATTTTCAGCCGACAATTTTTATAAAAGAATTCACATCTCTCTACATCCAGTTAAAGCAACATTATAACACATTTCATGCTCATTTTTTGGATTAAAGAAAATAAGGTATCTCCTCTACAAAACTCTGGAAAGTTAATCTGATTTTTTGAAACTTCATTGACAAATATACGAAGATGCAATGAAAAATTGATATTTCTTTGCATGAATCATCAGAAGTCCAATTTAAAACTTTGCCTCCGGCATACAATACTGCCACTCTTGTAATGAGTATTGTGTTTAATTTTGCAGCACTTTGCACACATTTAAATTTTTTTTCGCAACTTCCGAATTACAAGTGTGCAAGTAGTGCGCTTTCTTGCATATGTACGTTTACTTCTAACAGGCATTTGGAAACATCTGAATGTTTGAGCTGTTCGCAGATATTTCATGGACTGATTTGAGTATAATTATATTTATAAAAGAGAGAATGAGGTACAGACATGAGAGAGAGAGAGAGAGAGAGAGAGAGAGAGAGAGAGAGAGAGAGAGAGAGAATGCATCCAAAATCTTGTACACATGCTCAACACTTGTAAAGTCATTTATTCACGAATGGACTGAACAAAGACCTTGGTCAAAGTTACATTTTACTTTTGGTCTTAATTTGTACATTCATTTGCATTACATTTCATCAAGTTTTGACAAATTCAGTCAAAATCTATAAAGTTTTCATTTTTATTTCAGCTGCGAGCCGGCTACCCAACCCTAACTCCAGCACGTTTTTGGCTGAAGGGGGAGGTAGGCTTTTCCCAATGCTCTGACCAGCAGTGACACAATGACCGACCAACTGACTTGTGTGGCGTTCAATACCCACACCATAATTTCAGTACATTAGAGCCAGACCAGATCATCTCAATTTTTTTTTTTGGGGGGGGAGGGGTGGGGACGTGTGTGCATCTTGTGTCTCTTCATGGTCTGATAAAAGAGCTCTAAACCCTGTGATGCGATATGTAATTGTAGAGATACAGGGAAAAACCTGGTACTACCTCTAGGTTTGGAGCCCCAGCTGAATAGAGTGGTTTTAACCCTCTGCTTCTCAGTGCAGTAGGAGAGAGAAAGGACAAGCTGATGTGGTACACCGAGGCGATTCTCTGCAGTATAAAGATGTAAAATGTTACATTCATGCCAGAGTAGGTTAGGGGGTGGTAGTCCGCTGTGTCTTAAACTAGCAGAGCAAGGTATGACCTGTGATGCAAGCTAGACCAAAGCTGTTTAAAAGAAAAATGTACTTAGCTCTAGCCTGAGCATCCTTTAGAGGAAGGTTAGAAAAGAAAAGTGCATACTTTTGTATACTGTAGGTGTACTGGTTTGAACCACCAGTTTTCATATCATAAAGGAATAGCTATTTTTTGTCAACGTGTAAGAGTTGATGCTGTAAATAGCACTTTACTATTGGGACTTCAACCTGTGTGGGTTTTGTCACCGTTGACTCCCTCGTGTGATTTTGCCGTTATTGAAAACTTCCGTTTTTTTAAATAGCCATTTTGGAGAGTCTGGTTCGACTAATGTAGCGATTGGATAGTTATATCTGACCACATTGACGAGTTCAGTCTGTGCCAAAACATCGGCTGTTTGGGTTTTAAAAAGAGGGCGGGGTGCAAAGCTTGTATGTTTCTCAGGAAAAAGTCAGTCGGGCAGTCAAGTGCCAATGGTGTGTGCTCACCACTTTTAAATTCAAGGTCAACATGGATCAAATTTGTACAGGGCTTTTCTGAAATACAGATAAAAACTGGTTACCAGAAAGTTGTTCATCATCTAAAGAACCAAACAGCATTTTCTCTACACATAACACAGGTAATTAACTTGGGCTGTAACAGATTATCCAGCAACATTCATTTCCAGCTGGACACTTAAAACAAGTTTGAGATCAGGGCAAAATAAAATGTCATTTTAAACCAAGTGTTTAACAAGAGCAAGGAAACCACTGATAATACTTGCAATCCCTTGCTGTATTACTATGCTTGCTGTTTATGCAGGAGAAAAAAATGAAGTGAAGCGACCCAATGGTGGAAGAAAAGCCATACCTTACAGCTGAGGTATCGAGAAGCCCAAGGCAGCCAAGTGCTTCATGAGCAAAACCAGTCACTAGAAACTGTAAGATCAGGCTATGTTGGAATAGTAATATAAAGGTACAGTTGGTAGCCCAAATTCCACCATTACTCCGAAAACAAAAAAGGCATTAGCAACAAACGGCTTCACTTTGCGCTCAATACTTGAAGAAGCCGAGTACATAAAAAAAGCAATAACAAAACAGCTTTTGGTAATCAAGTCCAAATAATGCAAAATATGATCGGCTAGAAGACAAAAGTAAAAAGGCAGGACTTAAAAATCACACAAAAACAAACCCAAAACTAAAAATCCACATTGATACAGCCAGGAGTTTCATACATTTGCTTCTAAACAGTTTATAACACACCACTAAAATCCACACACACGCTAATCTGTGTTCTTGTTTTGCACAAAGTTTCACGAGGGCATAAAAGTAAAAACAAAAAGCAAGTCTGAACAAAACCAAACCACAACCTGTACCACACTGTTTTCTCAGTGATGTATTAAAATATAACATTTGCATACTTGTCTTTTATAATACACATATTTGAAATGAAGTTGTAGAAAAGAACAAAAGGACATAATTAGTACAAAGTAGGACAAATGCAAAAAAAACCCCAACCCGAACAAAAACAGTCGAAATCATGCAGCAACGAACAAAACATATCTTTGTAGTCTTGCCAATACAGCCAGATTTTTGTGGAGCTTTCAACCTTTCCCCCCACCTTTTCTGTCATCTATAAATTTCTCAGTTTCTTTTTCGGGTTGTTTTTGCTTTTAATTACATTCTGGGGCCTCCTTTTACACTCACTTTTCTTTTCATATTGAACAAAACCCAAGAAAAGTAAAAACAAAAATGGTTGTGATCGAGTACATGTGTGCTAGCAATGGAAATCAAAGACTGCTAGGAGAGATGCAGATAGAGTAGTCTATTATTGGACTGGGAGTGCTATGACCTGGGTAATGGGCATGTCCCTGACCTATGGCAAAGCAAGGGCAAACAGGAAATGAAATAACCTGATACAGCTGAAAATAGATACACATTTGGAATGAAAAGCAAAAAGGGTTTACATATATGAGATTTAATGAAACGAATAAGGGAAATATCTTAAAACGTATAATGCTGTTGAGATCTACAAAGATTTTTAAAAACTAGAGTACTGCAATGTTTTCTTCATTTGGCTTTTTAAAGTTCCTTCCACCTTTTGCATCGCTATGGCGATTTTTTAAAAACTCAATGAATATAGTAATGTATAGAATTTATATAGCTACAAAGCCAGCACCTCAACAGATTTTAAAAACACCAAATATCCAAAATTCATATTTCAGAAACTTTTTTTCACCTCCCCTTGAAAAAACCCAACATACACACACATGGTAAATAACTTTTTGTGCTGGCTGCACATTGTAGCATACACTAGTGACTATCAATACCTCTGCTATATCATTCTGATTCCGGAGATTTACCTGCAGCACAACTCGCACATGCACACGTTCCCACAGCACTGTACAGACTTGCTACCCCTCCTCTTTAATGACGCCCCCTTTTCCCGTAATGCATCCTCAAACCCAATATGTGGATTCGATGATTATTCACTAATATATTCTGAAACCAGCAAACCCTACTTCTGTTTCTGAATAAACCTTTTCACCCTCTACATCTTTCAAATGATTATGTCTAAAAACAGCACGTACCTCGTTTTTAAATCAACTTTTCTTCTCTAAAATGCTCTCGCCTTAACTCGACCAGACCAAATCAAAAAGTGTGATTGCCTGCCCCTCTCCTTAAAGTCACTGAACCCCTTTTCCCCATCCTCATAATATTCCAGAACATTTTAACGCGTCCCCATTCCTTGCATGTTTTCTCTTTTAAAATTCTTGGATGGCTCCTCTACCGACCCCAAACGAGCCAACGTTTAGTCCTTTGTCAGCCTTTTCCATTTTTCCACCAAAAGAAAAAAAACATGTGTCAGCATATACTTTTTATCTGCCCGTCTTTTGTGTCCACATAAGGGGCCAGGGTTAGAGTTGAGGTTAGTGTTAAGTGTTAAAAAAAACAGTTAATAACGGGTATGGGTTGTCTGTCAGCTGGTCGGTCTGAATGTTAGAACGCATGTGGACACAACAGCAGGCAGACAAATGGTATGTAGCTATAGACACAAAGGTAGGTATCTCGCAATAGTCTGGAACTTTTAATCAGAATCACTAGTCCTATCAACAACTAAGACTGTGTACTGGACTTCAGTGTTCGCAAATGTCCAGTTTTGCTACCAAAGTGGTTCCAGCTCTAAGACATTTTTCGAATAAGTTGAGGTTATTCAAAAAGGAGCCCAAATAAACCCTGTAAGAAAACTATTAGCCAGGTACCTTTCATCTCCACTTCTCTAAAATGTACTTTAGTACCCTCCTGAACACCCCTTTCCCTTCCGTGCTTATTTTAACCTGACCTCCCCACAACAACCCCTTCTCTCTCTCACTCACACTCTTGCTGAAAATGTACAAAAATAAAGTTTTGCAAATATGACCTAAAACAATTCATTTTTTTCTATATATTTTAGGTATCTAACACTTTCCTACCCAATGACGGCATAGTTTATAAAACACTTTTCAACAACACTTTTTAAAAAACCCTCTTGCATTTGGATTCTCTTAACACAAATTGCCCCTAGATTTCGCATTCTTTCATTAATTTGGGCCTCAAATCGGGTAGGTGCAAATCGTAATTCATTTTGACGGTGTTTGAATGTTTACAAGAACGAAACTGGGCAGGTGGCTTTATAAGACAACGTACTGTAACTTGTACTATATTTTTGTGTCTGGGAGGGGGCGTCGTGTCATTGTCACCAAAATGCCACTGTTGTCATAGAAGCATGGGACAGGAGTATTTCTTCAAACAAAAATTCCATCGATTTCTTTTAATAGAAAAAAACACCTACAATAGATGTCTTCATGCTAAAAAACACAAGTTCTGTCCAATCCTAATTTCAAAGAAAGTTATGTCAAAACCCGACTACTTGCTCAAGCAGCCATTGGAACATTTAACAATTAAAAAATGGAATATTCTGATAATATTTCCCCCCAAAAGTCGATAGAAATGATAATGCATGGAATTTATATACCACTATATCTTGCAAAAAAAAATCCAAGCGGTTTCATTCATCCTACTCATTCACATGCAGCCAGTTATAATTATTTTTCTTTTACAAATTCAAATGTATACACACACACTCGCACTGATGTCAGGAACCAAGTATTTTCTCAAGCCATTATTTGATCAGGTTCATTAAAAAGACAAAAACTGAAATATCAAACGACACATTTACAAGACGTTTTCTTTACAACGAGCATAAACGGAAGATATCTAGATAAAGTGTGCATTTAAAATGCACAATCAACCGTGTTAACAGACACCGAGTCACTCAAAATGTTACATACCAAAGCATATTACATTAGTCATTTTTCCTAAGTAGGCATTACTGAAAATGCCATGTAATGTTTTGCATTTCACAACAATTTAAAATTACAATTAGAGAAAAACATTCACATTTTTTCTAAGTAGGCAGAATTAAAAATGCCAGGTAATGTTTTGTATTTCTAAAAAATTCACACGAAGAAAAACATTCACATTCCTAAGTAGGCAGTACTGAAACTGTCAGCTAAGGTTTCGTATTTATAAACAATATATTGAAAGAAACTGAGAAAAAAAATTCACATTTTCCCCCCAAGTAGCCAGAATTAAAAATGTCAGTTTTCTATTTCATAGAAGTTTGAAATTGCATGTGGAGACAACTTTTTACATTTTTCCAAGTAGGCAGTATGGAAAATGCCAGTTAAGGTTTTGTATTTCATGAAAATTTAAAACTACAAATGGAGGGAGAAAAATATCACATTTCCCAAGTACGCATGATTGAAAATGACGGTTCTTTTGTATTCAACAAAAAAAAATTGAAATTACAAATATAGAAAAAAATCCACATTTTCCTAAGTAGGCAGTTTGAAAACCCCAGCCAATGTTTTTCATATCAATTACAAATGGAGAAAAACCAATCTGCCAGATTTGTCTGCATCTTAACAGGCATCCTATCCTTTCATTTTATTCTGATTTTTTTACTACTATGCGTAGTATGTATATTCAGATTGTAAATCAACTTTTTTCACTGTATTTTTTGTATCGATATTTTTGGCCATTTTCTTTCCCTTTTCGGTGCTTATTTTTGTACATTTTACAACAAAATTCTTTGCAACAATACTTCCCTACCCATTTTCTCCTTTTGTATTTTCTGGATAATGGGCTATTGACAGCAAACAAAGACGTTTTCCCCGATGTTTTCTACCATCTAAAGCAATAAACTGCCCTAGTGTGAGATGAATGCACGAGACTGATAAATGAATACATTTTTGTCTGGGTTAGTTGCTGCTCTTGCTGTTAGCCAAAGCAGGCCATATATACATTTGTCTGGATTTAGTTTTTACGACTTGTGACTACATTTATCAGGATTTTTTAATCTGTGTTACATCTCATTTCTTATAAAGTCTTCGCGTAATATTTTTTCCACAGAAATTGTCAAAGGGAGAGATGGGGAAATGTCCATAGAAACTATTGTCTTCCTTGACTGAAGTATTCTCATCCTTGATGGGCTCCGTTGATAGATGTCCTTGAATCCTGGTGGTGGTCTCCTCTTCTACCTTGGGATTCTTGTCACGTTGAGTGTCATGATATCTGAAAAGAAAAAATTAGTTGACTGATTTGCTTGAAAAATGGTAGGAAAATGGACTGGGAGGCAGAAAATAAAAAGGGTGGACAGGTAAGGATGAAGTGTTTTATAACAAATGGGAAATTTCTCATCCCAGCAAGACAACCGGGAATTTAAACTCGTGCATGCGTGTGGGTGTTGTGCTGTGGTGTTTTGTGTTTGTGTATGTAACTTGCCTACCCCAGTCAATGAGAAATAGTCAATGAGAAATAGTTGGACAGGCCAAAATAGTTTTTGATAGTATCAATATTTGCAATCTTCCTTGCTCTTGACATATTTATTTTGATGGTTGCAATTATGGTTTTTATTCCTTGACCATCCTATGTTTTCATAAAAAAGTGTTTTCTGAAAACTTGCAAGAGAGAAAGAGAGAGAGAGAGAGAGAGAGAGAGAGAGAGAGAGAGAGAGAGAGAGAGAGAGAGAGAGAGAGAGAGAGAGAGAGAGAGAGAGAGAGAGAGAGGAGAGACTTCAGACTTCAGACTTCAGACTTTTACTGTACATCGGCCTTAGGCCACAATACAAAGGAATGACGGGTGTGTGGAGTGGACAGAGAGAGAGAGGGGGGGGATGTCCATGAAAAAGTAGGAGGCTTGTTGGCACACCGATTCTCATTGAAAGATTGCACTGACATGGCAATAAAATGGGGACCTTTCGCTCTCAGAACCGCCAGTGAAAGCCCCAGTGGAAGAGTTAAATCCCTTAACTTTTGTGCCCCCCCCCCCCCTATTTTCCCATTGTAATTATTTATTGCAAATTTGGAGATGTACCATGCCTGACTTCCCCTAAATACTTTTCAAAAAGTAAATGAAATTCTATGACAGACACAAATCTATTTTAAACGAATGTTATTCCAATTTCAAAAATGTATAAGACTCCTTTAAAATAAAACTCCACACCAAGCGACATCCACCTGCATATCATATTGCTATTTTGAAATATAATATATTTTATACTTTTTTTGCAAAAGTAAAAGTATGGTTTATTAGAAAATATGGGTATCATTACAGACAAGCTGTTATCTCTCTTGCTTAATTTAGATTTTACAAATGAAAAGCATAATCACTTTCTAATTTACCAACTGGCACAGCAACATAGCAAGAATGTTGAAATAGACACTACGCCTGAATTACGGAGCCAAACAACTGATCTCATGTGCGATAATATTTTGTTCACCATGCAACATTTTAAAACCAAAATCCCATAGATAAAGACTACACAATGAAGCATAACTTATGCTTTGTTCAATCTTGTCAATGCATGCCGCATCCTGGTTTTGAGCTGAAACTTTTCCTCAGTCTCTTGGTAAATGGTACTGGAAATCAGCACATGCATTGTCTATATATTCTATTTCTTTTATGTGGACCTTGTTTATACATTTCCTAGAAACTGGAAAATCAGAATTGTGGCTAAAAACCAGAAACAGTGATAGCTGCAATGATTATACTTTATCACTCTGGGACTTAGATTTATCATTGTTCCTCAAGTAAAATTCCACCACAGGCTTTTGTGCATAAGTACAACATTAATGCTTTGATGTCAATTCTGAAACTAAAAAATTAAAGTTAAAAAAAACACGCAATTTATGTCATTTAATGGCTAATATTTTAGTCAATGCTTCTATTTTGTAACAAAATGATAAAGTAATTCTTGTTCATCTTTTGTTTTACTAAATTACAAAATAATTCTACAGTAAGTTACAAAAGTGAATTTATAATCCCTTTTGAAAGATGCATTACACTGGCTTGCACTTGATTAACTCAATTCAAAATGGTGTGATATCTTTTTGAAATGTTAAAAATCTACAGTGCCTATAGACATTATCACATTCCTTTTTTAAAACTTCACTTAATTATTATGATTTCTTACCTGTTGATAGTCATACGACGCTGCCACAGCAAAAACCATATGAAATTTTTTATTTGTAAACAAGACAATTTTTTTCTACACTATTAAAAATATGATACTCCCCATTTCAGATACAAATGCTGGTATGTCTGCAGCAACCAAACAACTTTTCTGGGAAAAGCATAACTCAATTTTTTATCAACACAAAATTAGTTAAAAACATAGCTACATCATGCATTGTCAAAGTCACTCTGCAGCTATACAGTTTTCTATGTACTCACAGATAGATGCAAGAACTTGGTACAGCGTCTCCCCCAGACGATAGCCCCACTCCTGAAGACTCCCCGATGATCCACATGAAGACTCGCCAGACTAGGACCCGAGTAGAATCGAGGTTGGAAAGGAACCTAAGGTAATGCTTTTCTGAGGTATAGGCGTGTGATCAAATCACTGTCCCAGTCTTTGTTGGTGGTGGTAGTTTCTAACACCAAGATCACTGTCACCAATATTGCTCTCCTTTCATCTCCAAAATATTTGTCACGTGTTATTCTACTGGTGATTCATATCCTTCACTGTTGGCTTTAGTATTCGTTTCATTTAATTGAATTTTTTTCATTTTTTCTTCAGCAAAAAGTACTAATGCAATCAGAAGTATGGTTCCCATTGATCTTTCAAAAGCATCTGACTTGGTAGTGAAGTGGCATACACTATATGAAAAGCTCAACTTTGGGAGTAAAATTTGGTTAGAGCATGAGTAAATATGTAAACGAGCTCTGTGTCCTTTCTTGTGAGTAGTGTTGACACATCTCACTGCTGAGTTTGGTTATGCCTATACATCTATGCAAGAAGCAGTTCTGTAGCTGGTGGTTTTGCATAAAAGGTAAAATGGTAAAGTTTTCCATGACCTAGTGGTTGTTGGGAGTGAGGTGTCCTAGACCTCAGCTTCTCTGGGGGCCAGCATCTTGAGGCTGGCACCCGTCTCTTCTCCCTCACTGCTTTACCTTCCCTGTTTCTGAAGAGAGCAGGTACCTATTTACAGCTGGGTGAACTGGAAGATTGAAGCCATGACACAGTCACCCATCCATGAGGGGACCACACTCAACACTTTCTAACCTTTGCTCAGGTTATACAGCGTTGGGTGTGGATGACTTGCACACGGTGAACAGTCATCTGTCCATGAAGAAACCAAACCCAATGCTTTCTAACCTTAGCGTCAGGTTATACAGCATTGGGCGTGGTTGTGTCGTGGATAGTGAACAGTCACCTATCTAAAAGGTAACCATGCTCAATGCTCTCTAACCCTAGCTTCAGGTTATACAGCATTGGGCGTGGTTGTGTCGTGGATAGTGAAGTCACCTGTCGTGGATAGTGAAGTCCCCTATCTAAAAGGTAACCATGCTCAATGCTCTCTAACCCTAGCTTCAGGTTATACAGCATTGGGCGTGGTTGTGTCGTGGATAGTGAAGTCACCTGTCGTGGATAGTGAAGTCCCCTATCTAAAAGGTAACCATGCTCAATGCTCTCTAACCCTAGCTTCAGGTTACACAGCATTGAGCGTGGATGTCTTGCAGTAAAGGCAACTGTGTGCTTAGGCTTCAGTTCAATTATCCAGTTCACCCAGCTGTGTTCACTGGGTGACATGGAGGACTGCACTGAAGCGATGGCGCACTAGCAGTCACCTGTCTGTGAGGCAACTACACTCAACGCTTCCTAACCTTTGCTTCAGAGGTTATACAGCGATGGGTGGGTGCCTCTTGAGTAATGAACAGTTACTTAAGGTAACCAAGCCCAACGCTTCCTAACCTTGCTTCAGGTTAAACAGCGATGGGTGGGTGGTTGCCTCTTGGGTAATGAACAGTCACTTAACCAGGTAACCAAGCCCAACGCTTCCTAACCTTGCTTCAGGTTAAACAGCGATGGGTGGGTGGTTGCCTCTTGGGTAATGAACAGTCACTTAAGGTAACCAAGCCCAATGCTTTCTAACCTTTGCTTCAGATTATACAGCATTGAGTGTGGATCTCTTGTGGGTCGTGAACAGCCACCTGTCCGTAAGGTAACCATGCCCAATGATTCCTAACCTTAGCTTCTGGTTAATCACTGAGCCTGGTTGTCTCGCAGATAGTGAGCAGCCACCTATCAACAGGTAACCATGCCCAATGCTTTCTAACCTTTTCTCCGGGTTATACAGCATTGAGCCATGGTTCTCAAGGAAAGGGCGACTGTGTGCTTTGGCTTCAATAACTCCAGTTTACCCAGCTGTTAATGGGTACCCACCCTCTTTGGGGACAGGGAAGGTAAAACAGTTGAGAGGAGATGAGCTCCACCCTCAAGATGCTGGTCCCTAGAGATGCTAAAGTCTTGAATACCTCGCTCCCAAACGACCACCAAGTTATTGGACACCTTTACCTTACTCTTTATAGATTTCAAAATTACACAGGATTACTAAAACTGGTCAGTGCTCTGGATATCGTTCCTAATGCGACAGATTATCTAGACCTACTCTTGTATGTATGTACATTTTACCAAAGCTCTGGCTCGGTACAGTTTGATCGAGTACACACATGAGTCTTCATAAAAACAAGCATCTGCATAATACGATGTCTCCATTTTGAAGACTTAAGCAGCCGACAGACTAGCCTCCCTAACTGCAGGGTTTGGGCAAAAATGATACTGGATTGTCTTGTCACCATAAACATTACTTCTCAAGCGGGCTGATGTGTTGGGTTAAACCCTACCGTTTCAAACGGGTCTTACTCTTATTTCAAATGGACATCTTGCCTCCTCCTTACACTCAATGGTCAATTTGAAGCTGAAGTTAAAGTCATGTTGATTTCACAAGCATGTGTCCCTTGTATATGCGATTGTAGTTCGTGGCACACAGCGACCTATACTCTAAACAGCTGTTAACATTTTGTTTAGCAGTTCGTCCTGTTCACACTGACTGGTCTTAACAGATTTGAAGGTATATCTACACTGCAATGTTGAAAAGCAGAGTGTGTCAGGCTCAGACTATTCCAGATCTTACGAAAATACTGCTTTAGACTTTTTTTCTAGGTTTCCTGTATCCTCCATTCCCTACCCTTTAATAGCAACATGGGCCTAGCACAGTGAAAGTAATGCATGCTTAGCATCGTGGAGTTCGTGGTGAAGTCACTGTGCAGCAACGTATCTGAAAAACACACAAACAGAAATGTGTGAAAAATATAGACAAGTAAATGAGGGAGAGAGAAAAGAGAGAGAGAGAGAGAGAGAGGGGGGGGGGGGTGGGGTGGGGTGGGGAGAGATACAGAGACAAAGGGGAGAGTAAGAGGGAGGGAGGGAGAGATTATTGTTTTATTCCGAGGATAATTGTATTCAGGTGCTTTTTTTGATCAAATATGCAGTTGTCTCAATTTTGTCATCCGTTCCCACCGGCACACAATGGCCTACTCTTCCAAAAGTGGAACGGGTTTTAACGTGTACGCAAGATGTTCTGCGTGCGTTTGCTCACGTGACCTCGGTTTATAGTTTCATCCGAAGGACTTTTGGGGCGAGTGGAGTCGCCACTGAACTCCAGAGGAAAAATCCTCTTGAACGAGAATTGAACCCAGGTCAGCAGATCATAAATACATCACTATCCACCAAGCTATCCCGTCCCCCAAGAAAGAGAGAGGTAGAGGAGGGAGGGAGGGAGGGAGGGAGGGGGGAGGGAGAGAGAGAGGAGAGAGAGGAGAGAGAGAGAGAGAGAGAGGTCTACAGAATTTTGCCAAGGACAATACTCTTGTTGCCGAGGTTCTTTTACGGGTTATCAAAATTAATACTAGTCACGTCCGTGTAAAATAGTTACTTTTTAAGCACAAATTGTATCAGACGCTCTAAACTTGTCAGAATATCAAGGGTTGAAGCTAGCATGTCACTAAACTGGATGGAAATATTTATGCTGGTACACGGATTTCCCACTGTACGCTCTACAAGTCTCAGCAGCGAGTCACCGAGGTAAAACTGTTCCTCCAAGATGCAACTAAATAGATATAAAACTGCCCTCGTTCACCAATCTTGGTGATCTTCGTCTGCTCGATCTTTGCTCAATTATTCCTTAGCGAAAAACAAACATTAAGCTATGAACATGTAGGCGATCTTGCTCAGTATTTTAACAACAAATCGTCTCGGCAACTATCAGACGCATGCAATAGACGATGCTAGAGTGATAAAAATATCCGACACAGCTCTGCGAGTTTTCCAAGCTGCTACTCTGCTCTTGTACGTTGTAGGGGCTTAATGGCTAGTGTTTTGCGATTTAATTTTGACTACATCTACCTTCTCTCCCTCTCTACTTTGTATCCATAGTATAAGTTTGCAAAATGCACACAGAGAGAGAGAGAGAGAGAGGAGAGAGAGAGAGGAGAGAGAGAGGAGAGAGAGACAGAGGGAGAGAGAGAGTTTAAGTTTGGGCCTACCCATAGCTAACAAGAAAACTTACTTGACATAATATTCAGACTTCATACCAAGCATCAGTGTCTACAAAATGTAGTACATTTAATCATACTCACATTTACATGGTTGAAGTCGCCTGTCAGTACCACAGTAACAGTGATGCCCACAGCTGCAAGAAGCTTGACGGCAATTTCTTGCTGTTGCAGTGTTTCTGTTTTGTCAGTGGACAGTTCAGTCACTGCAGTGAAGGTAGTAAAACGTTGCTGCAGGTCTTCCAAGTCCTTGTAGAGCTTAGCCTCAGGAGTTGGAAAAAATATTTTTCAGCGTCTCGTATGGTGAGCAGGGCTGCAGTGATTATGTTGTCTGGCCTGTTTTGTTGCTGTATTCCATTTGCCGTGCTTCTTGACCTCGTCTTTCTTGGCTTTGATTGTAGACCTGTCTTATTTGCTCCTGCTTTTTTTCTTTACCAGCAAGTCAGTAGTCTTACTGCAAAGCAGATTACAACAGGAGGGGGTCCATTGCAGACTATTGATTGTATGGCATGTTCAGGGGGAGGCAAAAGTGAATGATAGGCTGTTCATGTCAGTTTTTCGTTGTTGGATTGTAAACGTTAGAATATGAGCCAATGTATCAGTGTGAACGTGGGTCCGGAGTCTGTGGGCCTGAAGGTGTTCAAAGCTGTGCAACCTTTACTCTGGGGCTGTTTGTAGCTTGAGTCTTGGCTCAACACAAGAAATGCTGAGCTGAATGAGGCAGAAGCCCCTAACTCCAGGCTGGGACAGCAAGATACTGAGATTGATCTCTTTAGGGTCTGTGTCAAGGGTGTCCTGATATTGTTCAAGCATCTTGTTCTTGTGAACTTAATGTTTTTGTTGTTGGCTGGGGCAGTCTTCAGTTTTCCCGTTGATACGCAGTGGCATTCCATTCTTTGAAAGCCTGAAGATAACGTAGGTCGTCTTTCTGGCGTGTCCCTGTGAACAAGAAGGTTTCGGCTAGTTGTGGTCTGCATTTAGCTCAGTAAAAAGTGATGTGCGCAGTGTATTCCATTATGCATATACTCCATAAATATACGTTTTCATTTGTTTCATTTATTCCCAATCAGTGTGTGTGTGTGTGTGTGTGTGTGTGTGTGTGTGTGTGTGTGTGTGTGTGTTCATGCATATTTGTTACACATAAGTGGTTCTTGCATGCATGTAAGTTTGCATACATTATGGTTGCATGCAGACGTTCATTTAAAATTACAATGCTTTTGTTTATGCAAGACCCTGCTTAGGAAACAATTTTCGTGACAAAGTATCCTGCAGTAGAAAAAGATCATGGAAAGATTTTCGTCCATGCAACATAAACATATCCATTTTTTTGCTATCACCACTGAAATGAAAATCTAATACAAATCCCGACAACTTCACATTGTTCATGTATGCAATTATATTTCGTTGATATGCATACAAATGAAATATGTTTAGAAATCACAACTTAAAGAGACTTGCTATCATATTTTTCAACTCAATGAACTTAAAATTCTAGGTCAGCTATAAACATTTTCCTCCCTGTATCATGGTTCTCATATATAAACTACTATCTACAAAATACTGCAACATCTTTGTTTACTCAACACATTGTGAGGCTGAGACGTGTCACGGAAAAAACACCGATTCCGTTATTTTACCCGTGACACGCTATCTACTGCTCCTCTGGACCACAAACACTAACTATAGTCAATTTCTTTCGGACTCTACACTAGTTAGTAATACTCACTTGTCATGGACAAACTTGTTTCTTCCTCAGGACTTTTTAACGGCGTTGTATTGCACACTGACAGCATCAGGAGATTGTCTCGTTGAAAATGAGTGAAAACTTTGTCAGGGAGGGACGTTTCCACCTGAAAACAGTAATTTACCAGTTGAAGCTTTTTTTTTTTTAAACAAAGGTTTCATTACATGAAATATTCCACAGAAGCCACATTAAATTGGGACATATACCTACATTTTTTTTAAACATTGCATGCCATCCCTGAAGTGAAAATGCGGCTACCTTGATGGTACATAAAGTCTCACACTGTAAAAAATCCACTATCGGTAAACACTG
>CM054137.1:84351228-84368728 GCA_028751875.1 Rapana venosa | reverse complement strand
ACTTGATTTGCTTTCATTTCTCTTTTTATAAGACCATCTTCTTTTCAATCTATATTTGTCCCTGCAACAATTTTCTCTATGAATAATACTTTTCCATTCCTTCAACTCACACTAAGTAAAGGTCTTCCATGACCCTCCTTTGTCTTGTTCTGTTTTACTCAACTCCACGTAATGTTTGCCCATGAACTACAGCAAAGAAACCCTTTCATCAGCTGCATCAGAATCCACTGACGTTCTGTTTCCTTAGGGAAAAAAAGGATTTTTCATTTTCAGTCCCTGTCTTGATATGTTTGATACACAGCAAAGCACTGCAGTCCCCCTTCCCTGTCCACAGTGAGTGTGTGTGTGTGTGTGTGTGTGTGTGTGTGTGTGTAATGTGTGTGTGTGTGTGTGTGTGTGTGTAGCGGGCAGACTGTGTTTGGGAAGTGGAGCTGACTACCTGTGGATGTGATGGACAGTGTCAGGCAGGAAACTGGTTCACTGGCAGGATGTTCTGTACCACTAAACCTGGAAACAAGAAAGAAAGAAAGATGTCGAAAGAAAGAAAGAAAGAGAAAGATTTTTGAGAGAAAGAAAGAAAGAAAGAAGAGAAAGAAAGGGGCAGTGTGTGTACAGAAGTAAGGAGGAAGAACTGGCTTAACCAATTGATTTTTGGGCTCTTCAAGACATGGGCATAGTTTACAGGGAAGAAAGGAGTGAAAGCATGCATGCATGAACACACACACACCCCCACACACAACACACACACACACACACACACACACACACAACACACACACACACACACAACACACACCACACACACACACCACACACACACACACACACAGAGGTAACCAATGTTTCACAGAACATCTTGAACACACATTCAAACCTGTTACACTTTTTGGAAGAGTAGGCTACTATGTGCTGGTGGGAACAGATGGCAAAATTTACAAAGTTGCAAACTCACCAGGAATGGATGTGTAATAGCACATGAGTGCTTATTCTAACATCCTGAAAATAAAAGATTTTAAAAAAAGGGAAATATAAAGAAAGATATAGACAGGCATAAACAAAAAGCAGACACACCCAGACACAGAAAAACAGAAGAAGACATAATGTACTGAGGTGAACAGCTCAAAGAAACAAAATGAAAACGGAGACAGAGAGAAGAGGAGAATAATGTAGAAAGAAGATTCTTAACTCAGTTAGCACTCCTTCATACCATGCTTTTCCCTAAAGCCACCAATCAAGCAACAACTTTGAATTAAAAGAAAAGAAATGGCCACACTGAAGTGGAAGGAAATGGGAAAGTCTGCTCCCTTTAGGGCAGTAACGTTGAAACACACATACACACACAGACACACACACATACACACATACACACAAAAACACACACACACACACACACACACACACACACACTCACACCACACACACACACACACACACACACACACACACACACACACACACACACATACACACACACACACACGCACACACACGCACGCACACACACACAGTGATGGCCACGACAGAAAACCTCTCAACTGTACACTGACTGTCAGACTTTCAGACCTGGACATCCCAGAGAGCATGACCCTCTCTCCCCATCAGCTTACTTTGCTGTTTCTCCACTCTGTGACACTCTTTCTTCTGAACATCTCCATCACTTTGTCTAGCTGTACATAGTGTTCTGCCAGAAATGGGTTTAGTATCAAAAAGAAAGTGTTCATATTTCTGTAGATCTCAGATGAAACACTTTTATTTAAGTTTATTTTTGTCGCCTGAGAGTTACGTTCTGTCTTTTGGACAAGATGATGAGTAATCTTCTTATCTTGTCTTTGATGTGACCATCTCTTATTTCTCGTTTTCAACATGTTTATTTATCTTTGTGTTTTCAATAATAATTTACAAAGCTCTTACCAAGGCCTCAGAATGCAAAAATTTTGGTGACAGCACTTGAAGATTTCTGTATTAAGAACCATTAGATTTCTCTGACATGAGTCCTGGTTCCTGGATGAACCAAGGTCAGAGGTTTGGGCAGTAGCATTGCTTCAGCATCTCTGGAATCTTAAACAGACACACCTTGTAGAAATGGTTAAAAGTGATGAAAAGGTGGTGATCGGTTTTCTTTCATTACTTAGTGTTGTATTATATATTTTGGTGTGTGTCAACGTTATCAGTGAGAAGAAAGAAATGTAAAGTGATGTTTTCTTTTTATAGCATTGAAGCTAGTTCGAGTTGACTGAATCAAGTGTGTGTGTTGTTTGTTTGTTTGTGTATTTTGTGCGTGCACGTGCACGCAAGTCTGTGCATGCGTGCGTGCGTACGTGTGTGCACACGCACGTAAGTATGCAGAAATAAAGGAAAGAAAAGGCCTACAACGAAGACTAGAATTCAGTTTAAATAGCACCTTGTGTCCTTACACTTGCCCTGAAACCACTACTTTAGAAAACTCGATGTAAAAGTAGCTACCCTAGACGATTTGGAAGTGCTAAAGTACTTCCCCTAGTCCTCCTCTTTCCTTTCCCTTTCTTCCCCTCCATCTTCTCAAAGCAGCAAATTTGAAGCACACAGAAAGACAGTGACGCTAGGTAACCAGTTTTTCTCTCTGGTGCCCTTCTCCCCCATCCCTTCCAAATAAAGTCTAGTACTTGCTTGAGAGAACTGGTCAATGATGGAATGTTTTCATAAAAGAAGGGGTGTATTTCACACCGTTTTGAATCATTTCGTTTGTTCAGCAACTAAAGCTCTGACATTCACAAATGGTGACGATTTGTAGATGCAACTGTTTTTATGCATAATTTAGATCGCTGCATTACAATGTTGGGAATGGTGTCTAGAAATAACACCTGTGTGTTTGTGGACTTTGTTTAGTTTTGTCACTGGTTCCTGCCACGAAATGGCTCACTCTTTCAAAAGATGGAATGGGTTTTTTATGCATGCACAAGATATTCTGTGTGGGTTCACACTTGGGCCTTGGTTTTTAAAAGGTAAAAGAAATAAAGGTAAAGTGCCCCATAATCTATGTGGTCGTAGGAGAGCAAGGCATCAGAGACCTCAGCATCTCTAGGGACCAGCATATTGAGAGTGGCTCCCATCTCCTCTCCCTCGCTGCTTTACCTTCCTTCTACCTAAAGAGGACAGGTACCCAATTACAGCTGGGTTAACTGGGAGACTGTAATGAAGCACGCTCAATGCTGCTTAACATTGGCTTGGGGAAAGTGAGTATTCTGACAATTTAGCCATCCCATCCCCAACTATGGCTTGGTTTATAATCCCATCCAAAGGACTTTTGGGGAAGTGGTGTCAGTACTAATGTTAACTTCAAGGTAAAATTCTCTAAAACCCAGAGCATCCATAATAGCTCAATCCCAGACTGTCAGATAACGACCACATTGTTCTAACCACTAGTCTATCCCACCCTGCTGAGCCATCTAACACCACAACATACCACCAGCATGACATCGTGCTCAGATGGACAGAGAAAAATGGCATTTTTCTGTATGCTGACTGGAGGTTTGCCCACAGACTTCAACCTTACAAGTCTGACAGTTTTATCAGGCGAGTAATGGAGATGCCAGGTAACCAGTTAACTGGACATTGAGTTTTATTCTCCAGACTGTGGCCCCCTTGAGAGTCACAATACTTTTCCTACCCTCTCTCTCTCAGATGGCGAGTCCTTACCCTTCCACTCCCTACCCCCACCCCTCGCCCTACCTACCCGGCCCTTTCCTCCATCCTTCCACTTGCTACCCCCTCCCCCACCTAACTACCTCTCTTGTCCCAGTGTGGCATCCTCTCCATCATCTCTCCAATGATTATTGATTGGTCGTCTGAGCAGTGGAGATAGTGTTAGAGTGTGGCTCTTCTGTTTTTATGAATGGTCACCATTTTTTTAACGTTTTTTTTTGTTTAGGTCAGTTTGTTTTATAATAACATTTTCCCTGAAGATAAATTGTATTTTCCTTAGGGCTGTTTTTGTTTGTTTCATTCCTTCCCTGCCACCTTCCACTACACATTCCTTTTTCTCTCCCACTTTTATTTGCGATTTTCTGTTTTATTTCTGTCTGTCTGTCTTTTTTATGTTGTTTTTCTTATTTGTTTTTTTCCTCTCAGTTTGTGTGATTTATTTTTTCCTTGACGCAATCGACCAAAAGATCTTTCGCAGTTTGTCTTTGTTTTTCTTCTTGTGTTTTTTTTTATCTTGTGCTTTTTGTCTTTGTTTTGATTCTAGTTTCTTTCCCATTTTATTCTTGTTTTCCTTCACACTGTATATCTTGGTTGTTGTTATTGGGTTATTGTTGTTATTGTTGTTGTTGTTGTTGTTTTTTTTTTTTGTTGTCTGTTGTTCTTCTTCTTTCTCTTCTTCTTTCTTCTTCTTCTTCTCTCTTCTTTCCCTTTTTCTTCTTCTTCTTCTTCTTCTTCTTCTTCTACTTCTTCTTCTTCTTCTTCATCTTCTTCTTCTTCTTCTTCTCCTTCTCCTTCTTCTTCTTCTTCTCCTCCTCCTTCTCCTCCTCCTCCTCCTCCTCCTTAATATTTTCTTCCTTTTTTTAGCGTGGTGGGGGAGAGGGGAAGAGTCAAGTCAAGTCAAGTTAAAAACACTTTAATTATCCCATGAAGGGCAATTACAATACTGACAGGAACATTGATACTATAATTATCTCAAAAGACACAAGAAAAATACATTTCAAATTGTTATGAACATTCCAAGATAGCTTAAAAAATTATCACACACACACACACAAATCCAGGCGCGCGCACACACGCACGGCGTTCGCACGCAGCACACATACACATACCCCACACACACCAATGTTGGAATAAAATGTAAAAACTATTGATTGGAAAAGACATATAAACTTATTATTACTCGTGCATCCACGCGCGCGAGGACTCACGCACGCACGCACACGTGCTCACACCCATACACACACACACCGATATAAGAACACATTTTTATGACTATTGACTAGTAAACACGCACACAGACACACAGACACAGACACAGACACAGACACACAACACACACACACACACACACACACACACACCACACACACACACACACACCACACACCACACACACCACACACACAATTTAAACTTCATTTAAGCCAAAGTAATTCTTTTATATCAAGGATATTGGAATAAGAACTCATGTGCTTTTTTTTACATCCATTCCCCGTGTGTACGCGGTTTTGTACATTTTGTCATCTGTTTCCACCGCCACACAATGGCCTACTCGTCCGAAAAGCGGAACAGGATTTAACGTGTGCGCAAGATGTTCTGCATGCGTTCGCACACGGGGCCTCGGTTTCTAGTCTCATCGGAAGGATAAGATACAGGTAGACATCTATTTCTTATAAATTCTGTCATCCTTTGGCAAAGAAAGTACCAAGGTTACCGCTGTGATGTGCCGAGAGGTCGGACACTGGTCATTCTGGGCAGCCCTGAGCCTTGCTTTGGCTGTGCATAAACTTGCAGAGCTTGGGAACAGAGAAGTAGAGGACAGTGCAGCTGTATGTCTGTGCAAGGACATTTGCTTTCTGCGAAGGTTCCTCTGTACGGGGAAAGGATTGACAAGATTCTTGACTTTGACTAGGAAACTTGTCACATGGCTTTCAACTGTGTTTGGACTGTTTTCGTGAGGGAGCAAAGAATCTGGTTGTATAGCTAAAATACCTTGATTTGATGTGGTTTTTGCTTGTTGATATCAAGAAATATGAATTTGATAATATGGCTTACATTGTTATGCAAGTACTTTCCCCCCATTTTCTATATGGGATAGGAGTCTTGGACAAATTATATATTCAATGAATATTTATCCATTCATTTATTTAATTATTTTTATATTGAATTGTGTTTTTCGTAATTTTTGCATTTAGTCCTCTTTTTTTCTAATAAGTTTTATGTATATTCAGTTTAATAACTCACGCACACACAGACAAACACACACACACAGGCACACACACCACACCATACGACACCACACTATATCACACCACACATACCACACACAAGCACCCACACACACACACACACACACACACACACACCACCACACCCACCACCACCACAATCAACTCACACGGCCCCCAAAACAAATTTCCATCAATACAAACTTCACGGTTGGACATGACGAATACCTCCTAGCCAGCCAGCCAGCCAGCCAGCCAGTAAACCAGCCCACAGTGTGTTAGTTAATTCAGGGGCTAGACAAGATCCATTCTCCCTCATGTACAACAAAGTGATACCTACCACTCCCTCTGGCTTCTACCTGTAGACTCCATTGACAGCACCACCACCAGAAACTAATTGGTTTATGTCGCTACAACACACAGCTTGGGTTCGTCATCAATCTCTCTCACCAAATTACCACACTGATGCTTCTTGTATAAAGATATAATGCAAACAACTCTGTGGTTAATTCCTGGACAACACACTGACACAAACAACCCTTGTACACCACACAGATACAAACAATCGCTAGATATTCCCTGTACAACAGAAGGATCATTGTATCGATGTGTTGCACAGGGATTGTTTGTATCGTCATGTTGTACAGGGATTATACCAGGATTGTTTGTATCAGTTTTATATAGGGATATATGCCAGGATTTATCAGCATCCGGGTGTCGGCCAAGCCCAAGAACATCACCATCATACAAATCTATGCACCATCATCTGACCATACAGATGAAGAAGTAGAAGAAGTTTATGAAGATCTTGAAGTGACCATTAAGAAAATACCCAAGAAGGACATCATCATCATCCAAGGGGATTTTAACGCCAAAGTAGGTCCTGACTCTTACAACCAATGGGCCGGAACAGTTGGTCAGTTTGGAATTGGGGAGACCAACGACAGGGGACTACGTCTGCTGGAGTTTGCCTGCACCCACAGACTTACCATTGCCAATACCCTCTATCCCCACAAGCAGTCAAGGAGAACAACCTGGCATGCGCCAAACGGCAAGATCCATAACCAAATAGATTTTATCTTAACACCACGGCGCTTCAAATCCAGCATCAACAGAGCCAGAACAAGAACCTACCCTGGAGCTGACATAGGCAGTGACCACGACCTTGTGCTGCTGGTATTCAAAATGAAGCTGAAGAAAAACAAACAGCCTGCAAACCCACGTATTAAATTTGACGTAGACAAACTAAAAGATCCAGATGTCGAGGAGATCTTCCAAGCTAAGCTTGGCGGACATTTTGCGGCATTAACCCTCCTGGACAATGACATCAATGACCTCACCAACAACTTCAATGAGGCAGTCCGAGAAACAGCAGAGGAGGTACTCGGTCGTCAGAGGAATAAACACCAGCCATGGACTACCAATGACATCTTGGACCTCTGCGATACAAGAAGAGCACTGAAACCAACCAGGTCTTCCAACCCTAAAGAATACCGGGAGGCCAACAATCTCGTGAAGAAGTCAATGTTAAAGGCCAGAGAGAAGTGGATCAGTGATCAATGTGATGAGATCGAAAAAAACATGAAAATGGGCAACAGTAAAAAGGCATACGACACCCTGAAGAAACTCACAAAACCACTTCAAACCAAATCACCAGTCATTGAAGACAGCTCCGGAAACCTCCTCACAGAAAGCTCAGCTGCATTGAACAGGTGGTCTGAATATTGTCAAGAACTGTACAACTACCCAATACAACCTGACAAGAGCATAATAGAAGAGAAAGCAGCAACATCAAGAGCACCCTCGCCATTACCTATACTGAGGGAAGAAGTGGAAGAAGCCATCCGCAGCTTACCAGTAGGAAAGTCCCAGGAGCAGACAATATACCAGCAGAGCTGCTCAAGCATGGTGGCGAAACAGTCATCACATAGTTACAGCTATCTGTCAGAAGATTTGGGAGACAAAACAGTGGCCAACAGACTGGACACAATCACTCATCATACCCTGCCCAAGAAGGGGAATTTACGCCAATGCCAAAACTATAGAACAATCAGCCTCATCAGCCACGCCCCCAAGATCATGCTAAAATTTTATTTTGAATAAATAAGAAGGGGGCAGAAGAGCCCCTTGCGGGGGAACAGCGGGGTTCGGGCGGGCAGGAGCACAATCGAACAGTTTTTTTTAAATGCCCACCCAGATGGAAAAACTTTTCCCAAACACAGAGGACCTGTTCCAAAAACTTCATCAAATTTAAAAAGGCTTTTGAAGAGTATGGCACAAAGGGCCCTGGGGCAGGTCCTCAGAATGTTTGGAATTTGGAAGAAGGGATTGGGGAAAACCCATTCAACCAATTTTCAACACTGAAAGAAAGTGCATTTCCTTCTAAAACAATCAGGCCCGGAGATATTTAAAAACCCACTTTTTGGGGCCCGCCCAAGGGATGCCTGTTTTTCTCCAGCCCTGTTAAAATCTGTTTTTGGGGAAAAATCATAAAGAGCCCCTCCAGGGATTCCCCCCTTAAATCTCCTTGGCGGCAGCCCCCCTCAAAAATTAGGGTTTTCCCGATGCATTGCCCTCATGGGGGAAGTAAAACAGAGCTGCAAATCTTCCCGCCCAGATTGGGGAACAGAGTGGAGCATAGGGGAAAAGGGGAGGGGAGCTGGGAGAAAAGTAAAAGTATTTTGTAAACCCGCACGAGAAATTTGCCACCGCAAAAATTTTACATGAACGGCCAACAATGGGGAGGTGGGACGTTTTTAAAAATCCCTTTCGGCGCTACACTCAAAAAGGAGGGCGTATCGACGACAGAAAAAAAAGTAGAATACCCTTTTGGGCAAAATCCCCCTGAAAAAACCCTCACCACCTTAGGGAAAAAAAGTAAAGAGACATTTTCCCAATCAAACTAAAGCCTCTAAAAAAGCCCTAATTAGTCGATCCTGCTGTAGGGAAAAGAAAAAACTGGAAATTGACTGCTAAAACCGAAAAACGAACCCAGTCATTGAAAAAAAATCCCTGGGGAAAACTACTGGGCATATTGGGGGAGAACGAAAGACCAAAAATTTGTAAAAGAGTCAAAAAACACGGCGGCAGGCCCACGGAAAACCCCTTCTCCCCAAATCGTCAAAAAGGGGAAAAAAGGGGGGACATGGTTGGGCCCCCACGTCCCCCGCCAAAAACACTTCCCCAAAAACCCTTTTAATGCGGGGAAACACTCGAAGGTGGCAGAAGAGGGGAAGACGAAAGTCAGGGGATGGACAACATCAGAGAATGGACAGGTGAATGACTCGGCCTATGCCCCAGAGCCCAGGAAACCCAGTTTGGGGGAGGAGGCTTACCCGGCATGTCTTTTTATGTCTCCCCACGACCGCCAAGGTCACGGGCTGAGATGTGATGATGAATGCCAGGGAGTTTTGTTTACAGGGTTTTTTGTTTCAGGAAGTAGTTTGGTTCCTGGAAATTTTTTTTTCGTCGTTTAAAAGCTCAGAAGCAAATAATTCTGTCCGTTTTATAAAACAAAAAATTTCGTCATCTGTGTTAAACCCTGACAAAATCAGGCCCCCAGCACATCAAAAATTCGGCAAAAGGGGGGAATTTTTTATTCCCTTTAAGTCTTTCTGGGGGAAAAAAAAGGGAGAAGAATAGACTAAGAAGGACAAAAAAGTGGACAAGAAGGGGGTAACAAGAAAGGGGAAAAAAAAGAGAGTAATAAAAAAAAAGGGGGATTTCTAGCACAGAATTTCCCGAAAGGGGGGGGATGTGTTTTATTGACAGGACCCTGACAAAACCCAAGGGGGGAAATTTTTTGAAATTTAAAAACCAATGATACTTTTCAGAGATAATTGAAAGAAAAACCCAAGCTGTGTGTTGTAGCGACATAAACCAATTAGTTTCTGGTGGTGGTGCTGTCAATGGAATCTTCAGGTAGAAGCCAGGGGGAGTGGTAGGTATCAAGTTGTTGTACAGGAGGGAGAATGGATCTTGTCTAGCCCCTGAATTAACTAACACACTGTGGGCTGGCTTACTGGCTGGCTGGCTGGCTGGCCAGGAGGTATTCGTCATGTCCAACCGTGAAGTTTGTATTGATATAAATTTGTTTTGGTGCTGTGTGAGTTATTTGTGTGGTGGTGGTGTTGGTGGTGTAGGGGTGGTGGTGGTGTGTATGATGTGTGTGGTGTATGCGTGCGTTCGTGCGTACGTGTGTGTATGTGTGCGTGTGTGCGTGCGCGCGTGCATTCGAGCATACACGTGTGTGTGTGCGCGTGGGTGTGTGTGATGTGGTGGTAGTAGTGGTAATTTGAGTATTTGTGGTGTGCTGAGATGTGTTGTGCTGTGCTGTGCTGTGTATATGTGTGGGTATGTGTGAGTGTTCGTATACAAAACTATACTCATTAAAAAAACAAGACTGAAAAAATGAAAGAAAGAAAGAAATGAATAAATGAATGATTGAATCCTCCACATGCATCTAATGCTACAGTTCCATACTGAAAAGGAAAGGGGACAGAAATAACAATGTAGAGGTACTTAGCTTACACCTCTATTACATGACATGACAACACAAAGAGGCAAAATAAGATCTTAAGACACAGGGATTCAGACTATACAAATAGATTACACGCTCATTCATGAAAACATTCCACAAAAAATCATAGTTGAAAGCCATATGAAAAGTTGGGCTGGCAACAGTATGGTACCATGCCGACAATCCCACCATAAAGAAGACCCTTTGCAGAAACAACTCTCCTTGTACAAACATGCAGCTGCACAGTCCTCTGCTTCTCTGTTTTTCTTACTCTGTAAGTTTATCCTCTGACAAAGTAAGGCACAATACTGCGCTGCAAAAAAAAAGAATATCTGACCCTTTGGGACATCACGTTGACAATCCTGGAATTGTCCTTGCCAAAAGGATTGAAAGAAATAAGAAATATATTTCCCCCTCCCCGTGCCCCTAAAGAAAAGACCGAAAGAAGGAGGAGGAGGAGGACAAAGATGAGGGGAAGGGAAGGACAAAGGAGGAGGAGAGGAGAATGTGAAGAATGAAGAAGAAAAGAAGCAAGAAGAAGAATGCAAAGAAGAAGAATGCAAAAGAAGAAGAATGCAACAAGAAGAATGCAAACAAGAAGATGTAAAGAATAGGAAGAGGAAGAATGCAAAAGAAGAAGGAGGAGGAGGTAAAGGAGGAGGAGGAAGGAGAAGGAAACGCGAAGTAGATGCGAAGAAGAAGAAGAAGAAGAAAAAGAAGAAAAAAGAAGAAGAAGAAGAAGAAAAGAAGAGAAGAAGAAGAAGAAGAAGAAGAAGAAGAAGAAGAAAAAGAAGAGAAGAAGAAGAAGAAGAAGAAGAAGAAGTAAGAAAGAAGAAGAAAAGAAGAAGAAGAAAGAGAAGAGAAAAAGAAAAGAAGAAGAAACCAAGAAATAAGAAGGACACTAGAACGTGAGAAGTACAGACAAAAAGAGGGAGAGAAACTAGAACCAAAACAAGCAAGAAATAAACGACATAATAAAACACAGACACAAAATCAAAATAAGAAAAAAATAGACTAAAGGTCTTTTCGTCCATTGCATCAAAGAAAAACACATCACACAAACTGAGGGAAAAAAAACAAAGTAAGAAAAAGACCTAGAGAAAAAATTTGACAGACAGACAGAAATAAAGCAGAAAACTATACCCCCACCCCCCCCCCCCTCACAAAAAAGAAGAAAAGAATACTGGAAGGTGGTGGTGACAGAAAATCAAAGAAAGAAGGAAACAAACAAAAACAGGGTTAAAGGTCTAAAACAAAATTGTAATTAATCATCACGAAAAAAGATTAAAAACAAACTGAGAAAGAATAAAAAAAAAACACGTAAAAAAGAACCAAAAAATGAGGAAGATTCATGTAGACAGAAGAGCCACACTCTAACACTATCTCCACTGCTCAGACGACCAATCAATAATCATTGGAGAGATGATGGAGAGGATGCCACACAAGGGGCAGGAGAGGTAGGATTGGAGGTGGGGGTAGGAAGTGGAAAGGTAGGGAGAAGCCATAGGAGAGAGAGACAGGGTAGGAAAAGTATTCTTGCTCTCAAGGGAGCCACAGTCTGGAGAATAAAACCTCAATGTTCAGTTAACTGGTTACCTGGCATCTCGATTACTCGCATGATAAAACTGTCAGACTTGTAATGTAAAAGTTGGTGGGTAAACTTCCAGTCAGCATACAGAACACTGCCGTTTTTCACTGTCCAGTTTCCCCTCGTGGGGATGCCGGGAGGCTGTCAGGATAAATGGCATCCCCACCTTCTCGAAATTCTGTGCCAGGAATTACTTTTTTTTCTATCCCTCTCTCTTCGTTTCTGCCTTGTTCCTTTTCTTTCTGTCACCTCATTTTTGCATATATTTTGCTTTTTGGAGGCATTCTTCTGACTTTTTCCAGAAAGATTTAAAAGATAACAATTCTCTCCCATGCCAAAGTTGGATGCACTGGGCCTGAATTGTCATGCGCTTAGTGACAGCGCAACGCATTTTCGCTCATACGACAGAAACGATAGTTGCTGTCTGAGAATTTGCTGAAGAAGAGTGTGCCTCTCAGAACAATATAACTTGGGTGGTATACCGCGGTGTTAGAGGGTTCCAACATGGTGTATAAGATAGACCCCTATGGGGAAACAATCCATCACTAGCCTATTCTCTCCGAGTTTTACGAAGGCAAAAGCTCAGGAAGAGACTGGTTAGCTGACTTTGATATCTTTGTGTGTGCTTCACATATTCACTTCCCTGCATGGATGGGTAGAAGGAAAGGACGAGGACAGGGAAGGACCAAGTGACAGGGACTTCAGGACTTCCAAAAGTTTGGGGGTAGCTACTTTAACATCGAGCTTTCTAAAGTAGTGGTTTTAGGGCAAGTGTATAGACTCCAGGCGGTTATTAAACTGAATCCTAGTCTTTTTGTCGGCCTTGTTTTTTTATCTTTCTGTGTGAAACACGCACACACACACACACATACACACACACACACGCGCGCGCGCGCGCGCGCACACCACACACAACACACACACATTCGCGCGCGCGGGCGGACGGGCGCACTTCACTCAGTAAACTCTCACTTTACATTTCTGTCTTCTAGCTAACAACACAGACTAAGCACACACCAAAATAAGTATATATTATGACAAAAACTAATGAAAGCAAAAACCGATGAAGGTAGCCAACTACGACAGTTCCATTGTCTCAAAGACATTTTGGACGAGGTGTGTCTCCCTCAGGCACCAGAGATGCTTAACCAAGGCTACTGCCCAGGCCTCTGACCATGGCTCATGCAGGAACAGACTCATGGCTGAAGTCTGGCAAAACCCATGGTGCTTGCTGCAGAAAAACTCAAATACTGTCACTAAAACAATTCATATTGAGAGGGGTTTTTTTTTCTCCCCAAGCTTTGCAAACCATTTTTGCAATGATGAAAGAGTTGGATTTGATTATTTGCAAGCGTTTTTCTCAGCTATTTTTGTCATTGATATAATATTGGCCTAAAGTGGAAAACTGGTTTAAAATTTCAAGTAGACTATGTTTTAAAAAAAATCTTCTTTTGCCTGTTGCATCTAATTTTTACGACAATGTTTGGATCACACAAGCTGGCCTAGACAGACCGCTGGAATCGTGTCTGTGGTTTTTAAACGATCTGTATCTGTTTAGAGTCACAAATACCGGATCACGCCGAGTTTGCACTCATCCATGTAAGCTACCTGTTGTTTGCAACTACGTTTTCTTATATACTTTCTTTTTTGTAAGCCAGGTTTTGATCACAGCTTTATTTTTTCCATATGATAGCATTTTTCTTATGTGAAAGCAAAAACACACCCTTTTTATAAAAGGTTTTCCTCCTTGAGAGACAAGGAATGGCATTGGCATATTACTGCTGAGACCTCTGTCGATGGCTCATCCAGAAACCAGAAGCCATGATGAATCATATCAGACAAGCCTGATGGTGACACATACACAAGAGCTGCATGGTCATCACAGAATTTGTTTTCTTCAAATCTTTGCAATCGTTTCATGACTATTATTTGCTTAAACACTTGTGTAAATCCACAGATTTGCTTATCTAAAGAAGATATTAAAAAGAATAGAAACAGACACGATTCTTACCCCCCCCCATCTCTTCTCCACTCTTCTTTTCTCTCTACTCGTTCTCTCGTATCATCATCATCTAACGTACACACTCGATCTCTCTCTCTCTCTCCTCTCATCTCTCTCTCTCTCTTCAAACCCGGAGAAACAGCTAAACATGCGTTAGCACTTCCTGAACCATGAGAAAGAGACATCTTTCTTCTCGACCATTCATAACATAAGCCTTTTGCACAACCCCACTGCTCTGTCCACAAGTCAACCGCACATTCCTCCTGTCTGTGGTTCGTCTGCAGACAAAACAAGGCTCAGAGCTGCCCAGAATGAAAGAAAAATCTCCCTGCTTCTGGCACATCACGTTAGTAAACCACTACAGCTCTACTACAGCTGAAACAAATAAGGGCAGAAACTCAGAATAGAAAAAAGAAAGAAAACAAGAAGAAAAGAAGAAAAGGAATTTTAAACGAAAGAAAATTATGATACAGCCAAAAAGAAGAAAAAGACAAATGAAAAAAGACAACAAACTCAGAAGAAAACCAGACAGACAGAACTGCACAGACTTCATTGGACTTTTCCCGTTTTACTTATAGTTTTTGAGGCGTTGTAATACATGCATTGGTGATGTTATTTTAGATCAAGCCAGGCACCATTGAACTCCAGCTAAATGACGCAGCAACAGCGCAGGGACTCCTCTGGCTGGTAGCCCCTTGACAGCCTGGACATTGATGAGCTCCCTGTGGACTTCTGACCCTGAGGATGGAACATAAAAATAATCTGGGTATGGATGGTGATGGAGAGATTAAAATGAGTAGTGTGGGAACAGCAGGACAGGGACGTCACAGGGGCTGAGCCATCAAAAAACAATCAGATGGTGTATTACAGATAAGCTGAAGTACTAAGCTGTCCAATCGAGGGAACTTTTCTTCCAGAGCTAACCCAGGTCATGACTCCACTCTTTTTTGATGAAAATATGAGCTGATGTCCCTTGAATGAACACATGCAGATCGCCTTGCACACATTTTAAACCCTGTCCACTTTTTGTAGCTTTGTAGGCCAGCTATGGCTGGTGGTATGGATGACACCAACATATCCAATATACAGTTAATAACTGGGAGAGAGGGGTTATGCCGGTTTTGATCCACACACCCCAAGTTAATGTCAGATTCACGAATATGATACCCGGAATGGGGGCGGGTTAACCTGGTGGTAAGAGCAATGTGCTCGCGCTTTGACAGACCAGGATAAAGCCCCAGTGTGAGACATTGCACAGATGCCCGTACAAGGAGATTTTCTCCCTGGAGATAAAGTCATTACTGACTCTACTTCCCTGAAAGTCAATCGAAAGTGGCTATACACTGAGGCCTTGTGTGTGTGTGTGTGTGTGTGTGTGTGTGTGTGTGTGCGCAAATGCATACAGAGCATCATACGCACACGTTAAAACCTGTTCTGGGTTTTGGAAGGGTATGCCATTGCATGCCTGTAGAACTGTATGGCAACAATGTATCAGAAAAACGCCTCACACTAGTGTTATCTTTAGACATCATCCCCAAAGTCTGAATGTGACTTTCTAATAGTGGCCAAAATTCAGTCGCATAAAGAAAAAACCCCTTCAATTGGCGAATCCAGGAGTGTTAGCTGAGAAATTGAAATAATAAACTGAACAATGGAATTTCATGCCTTAACACTACACTAAACTAAAAAAAGATTAAAAAGCATGTTTAAAACAAGGAAAAAAGATATTCACAAGCAAGAGTTCTAATAAGATGACTATCTGTCTTGTCAAAATGACAAAACCTAAGTGTTATGTGATAAAAATTGGTTCTAGAAGTCTGTTTTACCCGAGATCTCCTGAAACATACGAAAGCTTTCTTTCAGCAGTATACTCATTTCTAAAAGAACGTGACAGACAGATGTAGTGATGGAGATGTTCAGAGGGAAGGGAACTGCATAGTGAAGCAAACAGCAAGACAAGCTGATATATAGAGAGAATAAGGATCTCTGGGATGTTCAGGTCTGAAAGTGTGACAGTCAGTGTTCAGTTGAGTGGTTTTCTGTCGTAAACATCACTATATGTGTGTGTGTGTGTGTTTATTTATTTATTTTAAATTTATTTATTCTTTTATATCAAGGACAATGGAATAAGCACTTATGTGCTTTTTTTTTTTACATCCAGTCCCCGTGTGTATGTGGTTTGTGTATGTGTGTGTGTTTCAACGTTACTGCCCTAAAGGGAGCAGACTTTTTTAATTCGTTCAAATTCAGTGAGGCCTCCCCCCCCACCTACAGCTGTTGCTTAAGTGATGGCTTGGGGGACAACATAGCAGGGACAGGATGCTTACTGAGTTAAAACTTCTTTTTATGTTATCCTCCTCTTCTTCCTGTCTTCATAGTTATCATTTTGTACACATCATTCACATCTGTTTATTAAAGTCTTAATCTGTGTTTCTGTCTCTGAGTATCATTTTTTGTTTGTCTTTCTTTCTCTGTCTCTGTCTTTACATCTGTTTTGTCCCTACTTGGTTTCATGTGTTGTGTGTGTGTGTGTGTGTGTGTGGTGTGTGTGTGTGTGTGTGTGTGTTGTGATGTGTGTGTGTGAGTGTGTTGTATGCATGGTTTCACTACTTTCACCTTGCAGAGCATACCATGTCTAGACAAGCTGAAAAATCGATCATTTAAGCCACTTCCTCCTTCACTTCTTACACACACTGCCCCTTTTCTTTCTTTTTCTTTCTTTCTTTTCTTTCTTTCTTTCTTTCTTTCTTGCTTTCCTTGGTTTCCAGGTGAGTGGTAACAGAACATCCTGCCAGTGATCCAGTTTCCTGCCTGACACTGTCCATCACATCACAGGGTAGTCAGCTCCACTTCCCAAACACAGCCTGCCTGGCTCACACACACACCACACACACACACACACACACACACACACACACACACACACACACACACACACACACACACACACACAACACACACACAACACTACACACACACATTACCACACCACACACACACACACACACACACACAACACACAAAACACGCAAACACACACTGTGGATAGGGAAAGGGGGCCTGCAGTGCTTTGCTGAGTCAACATATCAGGACAAAAGCTGAAATGAGATGTTCTTTTTTTAAGGAACTGAGCGTCAATGTGTCTAAATCAGTTGATGAAAGATACTTGCTGTATTGCATGGGGAATATATCAGAAACTGAGCAAACAGAATAAGACAACAGGTAAAGAAAGAAACTTTACATAGTGAGAGTGAAAGAAGTGGAAAAGTGTTTACAAAGAGAACATTGTTACAGGATCACATATAAATTAAAATAATATAGGCTGTTTAGGAGAGAATTAAGAAAAATGAAAAAAAGACTAGAGTTGTAGACAATGTTGACAAAAGACTTCAACTTACGATTTTCTATTTCAATCCACCCACAAGATGAATACACTGATTGAAATGACTTTAAAAAAAAGCAGAAACACCATTGTGATGTTA
>CM054137.1:84331228-84341228 GCA_028751875.1 Rapana venosa | reverse complement strand
ATGTACAACACCCTGATACAAACAATCCCTGTACAACACTGTATAAAAACAAATCCATGTACAACACTTTGATACAAACAAATCTATGTACAACACACTGATGCAAACAACTCCATGTACAACACACTGATACAACCAAATCCATGTACAACACACTGATACAAACAAATCCCTGTACAACACACTGATACAAAAAAATCCATGTACAACACACTGATACAAACAAGTCCATGTACATCACACTGATACAAACAAGTCCATGTACATCACAATGATACAAACAAATCCATGTACAATACACTGATACAAACAATCCATGTACAACACACTGATACAAACAAATCCATGTGCAATATACTGATACAAACAAATCTATGTACAATACACTGAAACAAACAAATATATGTGCAATACACTGATACAAACAAATCTATGTACAACATACTGATACAAACAAATCTATGTGCAATACACTGATACAAACAAATCTATGTACAATAAACTGATACAAACTAATCTATGTACAATACACTGATACAAACTAATCTATGTACAATACACTGATACAAACAAATCTATGTACAACACACTGATACAAACAAATCCTTGTACAGCACACAGATGCAAACAAAATTGATCCCTGCTGATCCCTATACAACACACTGATTCAAAGAAAAATAATCCCTGCCTGACACCTGTTCAAAGCACTGATACAAACAAAATTAATCCCTGGCTAATTCTTGTACAACACACTGATCAATGCAAACAAAATGAATCCCTGGCTAATCCCTTAAAAAACACTAATACAAACAAAGTGAATCCCTGGCAAATCCCTGTACAACAAACTAATAGAAACCAAATGAATCCCTGGCTAATCCTTGTACAACACACTGATACAAACAAATTTTAATCCCTGGATAATCACTGTACAGCACACTGATACAAATTAATCCCTAAATAAATCCTGTACAAAACACTGAATCAAACAATATTAATCCCTTGCTAATCCGTGTACAAACCACTGATTCAAACAAAATTAACCCTTGTACAACGCACTGATGCAAACGACATTAATCCCTGGCAAATCCCTGTATAACACACTGATGCAAACAAATCCCTGTACAACACACTGATGCAAACAAATCCCTGTACAACACACTGGTACAAACAAAAATAATCCCTGGCAAACCCCTGTATAACACACTGATACAAACAATTCCCTGTACAACACATTGATACAAACAAAATGAATCCCTTGCAAATCCCTGTACAACACATTGATGCAAGCAAATCCAGGCAGACAGGACAGACTGATGGGGGATCTGGAGAGGGATTCAGAAACATCTGGTCAGTGTCTGGTTTGGCTGAAGGACTAATGTGTAGAACGTACAGGGTGTGTGTACTCTGTGTGGTGTGTGTGTGTGTACAGTGTGTGTGTGTGTGTGTACAGTGTGTGTGTAGTGTGTGTGTCTGTGTGTGTGTGTGTCTGTGTCTGTGCATGCATGTGGTGTCAGCTAGGAGACTCATATTGATGGTGATGCTTTGTACGTTAACATAACTTCATTTGAAACAGAGGGATGTGCGTGCGTGCGTGCGCGTGTGTGTGTGGTGTGTGTGTACGTGTGTGTGTGCATGCGCGCGCGCGCGTGTGTGTGTGTATGTGTATATATAAAAAAGAAATACTGCCAAAAGAAGGAATAGCGTTATTTAACCACCCAGTTATATCACTTTAAATTTTCCCCAAATTTCTGCTTCAGTAAGACGTCGAAAGACAGGACTTGCTAAAGTTCTCAGATGTGCACAAGCGCCCCCCTTTCTTTTCCTCTTGTTGACAACTGTACTATGCCCCTATTCCTACCAGGACAGTCCTGTTAAGAGTCACAGAAAGACCCAAGTGGCAGCTCAGCAAAATTCTCTGTTTGTTTCTTGATTTAGTTTTTGTTCCTCGGCTTGAAGTCTGAGGTTTAAGAATGTTGATATTTTGCGTACGAGATCGTTTTTACCCACCATTAAGGTAGCCGCATTCTGGATGTGGGGGAATGGTGTCTAAACACGGCACCTGTGTTGATGTGTTTTTAAATATTTTGTCATCTGTTTCTTCTGCCACGTGATTGCTTATTCTTCTAAAAAATGGAATAGGTTTTTAAAAATGTGTGCAGGATGTTGTGCGTGCGTTCGCACACGAGGCCTCGGTTTGTAGTCTCATTTGAAGGAATTTCAGGAGACTGGAGGCAGTGCTGGTGTGAACTCCATTGGAGACAATCTCCTCACATGGACATCTCGGTGTCGGCTTGATCCAAGACCATTAGATCACGAGCGCAACGCTCTAACCACCTGGCTATCCCGCCCCCCTGTTTCTGTCCATTAGCATTCATACACTGACACTAGTGGCCTTCAACGGTCTAGTGATAGCCAAACTCGGGGAAGACAATAACCAGAGAGTGGACTGGCCTTGAGTGGAACACAACATACAACGGAAAGCTAAAAACCGCGAGGAGTGGAGGAAGCTGGTTGCAAACTCTTCAGTGGCACCCTAATGGTCTACTAGACTACGGGGAAGATGAAGATGAAGATGAGGTCAGGGGGAGAATGAAATCTTCTTCTTCTTCTTCTTCTTCTTCTTCTTCTTCTTCTTCTTCGCAATTCTTCTTCTTCTTCTTTTTCTTCTTCTTTTTCTTCTTCTTCTTCTTCTTCTTCTTCTTCTTCTTCTTCTTCTTCTTCTTCTTCTCTTCTTCTTCTTCTTCTTCTTCTTCTTTCCTTCTAGTTTCAACTTCAGAAGAGAAAAACCCAGGTTTACCAACGTGATGCGCCAGAAACACAGCTGTTTTTCTTCCATTCTAGGGAGTATAGCACCGGGCCTTGTTTTGTCTGTAAATCAACCACAGCAGGAAGACAAAGACAGAGAGGACCCTGCAGTTTGATGAGGCCAGGAGAAGGAAGGAAAAGAGGTGGAAATGGGGGCGGGGTGGGTGGGGGGAGAGGGTGTAGGGGTGGGGGTGGGGGGTAGGGGGGTGGTGGTGGGGGGAGGTCAGGGACCATGCCCCAGAACTTTTTTCTGAACTGTCAGACATGAGCCTGGTACTGGGTGTCTTTTTTTTTTTTTTTTTTTTTTTTTTTTACCTCAGTCAGACATTATTGATTTCCGCCAGTCTGCTTTCTCTCTGTCTCTCTCTCTGTCTCTCTCTCTTTTTTTTTAAAAGGGTGAACAAGTGTGTGAATTGCGTATCTATAACAGCCTTGCAGTTTTCAATCTCTTGAATGTTGTTATAGAGTAAAAATTGCTCTGCTTCTGAGTTTGATGTTTTGTCATAATGGTAGGCTTTCTTTTCTTTGTTGTGCAATGTAGATTTGGAATGGAAGAAACGGTCCTTGATTTCGTGATTGAATGATTGATTGATTTATCGCGATTTATTCATTTATTCACCTATTCATTTTTATTTCCACATTCATTCATCATTTTTTCTCCCTCGCGTCATTTCATATGAATATGTATGTGTCTGTTTTATCGCACACAAAAACGCGCACACACACACACACTTACACACACCTAATCACACCCACACCCACGCCCACACCCACACACCCACACACACACACACACACACGTACGCGCGCGCGCGCGCGGCGCCTGTCTAATATCACTTTCCATTGGATAGCTGTTAAAACGAAGACACACGCCCATACACAAACAACCAAACACACACACGCTCACCTTCCACCCCGCCCCTCACCCCCCCCCCCCCCACAACACATTCACAGAGCCTTCCCATCTCCCCTTTCCCCCCCTGCCCACCCCCCTCGCCCCCCCTCACACACACCATGTCCACAACATGAAATGGATGGGCTAGCATCAGGAATAAAACTTAACATCAATATAATAACATTTGACGTGTCAGGTGATGAATGACTCCCCGCCAGACACCACTCCACTGATTCAAAGACTAGACAGGATCCGTACCCCCTACCCCAACCCACCACACACCCACCACACCCACCACTGTCCCCCCCCCCCCCCCCCCCCCCCTTACCTCCCTCAGCCACCACCCTTTCTCCCTCTTCCACCCCTTTATCCCGTACAACAAACTGATACAAGCAGCTCCCTGGCTTACAATGCCTGTACAAACTCTGGACACTTGCATCAGGGGTGTCCCCCGTGGAAATCCCGGGACCCTTTCAGAATAAATAGCATCCCCACCTTCTGGAAATTCTGTGCCGGAAATTTCCTCTTTTCTATCACTCTCTTTGTTTCTGCCTTGTTCCTTTTCTTCCTGTCACCTCCTTCTTGTCTGTTTTCTGCCTTCTTGGTCCATTCTTCTGCCTTTTTCCCCAGAAAGAATTAAATCTATAAAAGAAACAAGTCTTTCATATGCCGAAGTCGGATGCGCTGGGCCTGACTTGTCAAGCGCTTAACGGCAGCGCAACGCATTTTCGTTAATATAAGAGGCGACAATAGTTGCTGTCTGAGCGTTCGACGATGACGAAGAAGAAGAGCGGTGGTCTAGAGGTAACGCATCTTCCTAGAAAGCAAAAAGTCTGGGGGAGATCTGGATCCAGGTTCGATCCCCGTTTGTGCCCCAGACCATCTTGGTGCTAGTCTTTTGGTTGAGACGATGAACTGAGGTCTCATGTGAAACTTGCATGAAGGGAACGTAAAGAAAATACCCACGGCAAGAAAAGTGCTACCCCTGGCAAAATTACGTAGGAAAAGCCACTCTGAGAGGGCAACAAAAACACATGCAGACAGGAAAAGTTATAACAATGAAACAAAGTGTGGCTGGCGCTGCTCTTGTGGATAGGCGCTCTTCCCCCGGGAAGGGCAGCCTGAATTTCAGGCAGGGAAATCTGCCGTGACTGTCTTCTTTTTCTTCTTTCTTTTCGGCAACTTTGACTAGAAAAGTTGACACAAAAGAGAAGCATTTTGACTTCATGCTACTTTCCACTCAACTTTCATGCTGACTCTGCTTGATGAAGAAGCTAGTCAATGGAAAATTGGGTTTAACTCCGAGGTTCACTTATGGGGAAATTTTGCGTGTAATGATGACCACTTTTGCTCACGATGAAAGTAGCCGCATTCTGACTTTGGGGATGTATGCAGGCTGGGTATGTTCGTGCTTCCATAACCCATGGGACAATTCCCTGCATTACGGGATCTTTGACGTGCATATTTGATCTTTGGGGTGTGCATATATACACAAAGGGATTCCAGGCACTGGCAGGTATGCACTTAGGTTGACCTTGGAGATGATAAACATCTCCAAATTGAAGTCACCAGACACCACTGATGAGATTCGAACCCACGACTTCATGGACCCCATGAGATTGAAGTTGAACGGTTATCAACCACTCGGCTATTACGTCCGTCCAATGGGGAAAAAAACTGTCCTAGAAGATTTTTTGCAAAGGAGGTCTGTCTAATGCTGCATGGTACTGCCAGAATAACGGTGATTTAAGATGTGAATGTCCAGGGAAGAAAGCTAGAAACATGTTTATGTCCAGAGGAAACTTCAGAGTCAAAGGTCCAACTTTTGACAATAGGAGTTCGGCGCTTTGTGTCAACACAGCTACCCAAACTGCCGGGTGACCAGCTAACTGAACATTGAGTTGTATACTCCAGACTGTGGCTCCCTGGAGAGCACGAATCCTTCTTCCTCCTCTCCGTGTCTGTCGTCTAAGAATGTTACCTCATCACACTCCCGTCCCCCCCCCCCCCACCTGTCTCTCCTCCCCCCCCTACCCCCATCCTCTACTCTTCCAGGGGTTGTATTCTCTCCATCAGTTCCTGCCTCCCCCTCTCTTGTTATCGATTTGTCTGAGGGGTGGAGATAGTGTTAGAACAAAGCTGTTCTGTTCACAGAGCTCTTTGTCTTTCTGTTCTGTTCTGTTCTGTTCTTTTCTTGTGTGTGTGTGTGTGTGTGTGTGTGTGTGTGTGTGTGTGTGTGTGTGGTGTGTGTGTTTTGGGGGGGTTCTTTCTCCGTGTGTGTGTGTGTGTTTGTTTTGTAAGTAATCAATTTAGATCGGTTTTTTCCCTTGTCTTTTCCTTTTCTTTCTGCGTTTATTTGTTCTTTTTTGTTTCTTTCTTTCTGTCTTTTTTCTCTCGTTTTCTACCCCCCCCCCTCATTTTCTTCCCTTTTGTGTTGTGGTTTTGAGAGAAAGTTTCTCTTGAGTTAATGAACACAAATACCATTTGCATTCTGCTTTGTTTCTTTCTATCTGTCTTCCTTCTTTCCTTCCTTCCTTCCTTTCTTTCTTCATTCCTTCTTTCCTTCCTTTCTTCCTTTTCTTTCTTTCTTTCTTTCTTTCTTTCTTTCTTTCTTTCTTCTCTCTTTCTTTCTTTAATTTTTCTTTTGTTCGTTCTCTCCATATTCTTTGTTGCTTTCTTTCTTTCTTTTTTTTTCCAATTTGTTTCAGAGATAACGTTTCCTTTGTGCCCATGAACACAAACACCATTAGCATTCTTCGTTCTTTCGTTTTTCTTTTTTCTTTCTTTCTTTCTGTCTGTCTGTCTGTCTGTCTGTCTTTCTCTCTTTCATTCCCTATCTTTCTTTCTTTCTTTTTTTCATTCCCTTTCTTTCTTTCTTTCATTCACTTTCTTTCTTTGTTTCTTTCTTTCTCTCTTATTTCATTCCCTTTATTTCTTTCTGTCTTTCTTTCATTCCCTTTTTTCTTTCTTTCTTTCATTCCCTTTCTTTCTTTCTTTTATTCTCTTTCTTTCTCTCTTTCTTTTATTCCCTTTCTTTCTTTCCTTCTTTTTTCTTTCTTTCTTTCCCTTTCTTTCTTTCTTTCTTTCTTTCTTCTTTCTTTCTTTCTTTCTTTCTTTCTTTCTTTCTTTCTTTCTTTCTCTCTTTCTTTCTTTTTCTCTCTCTTTCTCTCTTTCTTTCATTCCCTTTCTTTCTTTCTTTCTTTCTTTTTCTCTCTCTATCTCTCTTTCTTTCATTCCCTTTTTTCTTTCTTTCTTTTTTTTTTCTTTCTTTTTTCTCCTTTTCTTTCTCTTCTTTCTTTCTTCTTTCTTTTCTTCTTTCTTTTCTTTTTTCTTTCTTTGTTTTTCTTTCTCTTCTTTCTTTTCCTCTAATTAAGTTTCGATTCTGTCTATTGCGATTACGTTTCCTTTGTGTCACTGAACACAAAACACCATCGCATTCATTCTTTCTCTTTTTTGCTTCTTTCTTTTCTTCTTCCTTTCTTCCTTTTTCTTTATTTTCTTCTGTTTATCTTTCTGTTTTTTTAATTTCTTCCTTCTTGTCTTTTTCCTTTGTTTCTATATTTCTTAAATTGCTCGTCTTTCTTTCCTTTTCCTAGCGTTAATAACCACAAAGACTATTAGCATTATTCGTTCTTTCTTTCTTTCCTTCTTTCTTCCTTCCTTTCATTCATTCATTCGTTCTTTCCGGCAGTCGTCTGTCTGTACTTATTTTCTGTCTCTTTCTCTCTTTCCTTCCTTCTTTATCTCTGTCCTTTCTTTCTTTCTTTCTTTCTTTTTTCTTTCTTTTTCTTTCTTTTTCTTTCTTTTCTTTCTTTCTTCTTTCTTTCTGTCTATCTATCTATCTTCTATCTGTCTGTCTTTCTTCTGTCTGTCTTCTGTCTGTCTGTCTGTCTGTCTTTCTTTCTGTCTGTCTTTCGTTCTTTCTTTTTTTTTCTTTCCTTCTTTCTTTTTCTTTCTTTCTCTTCTTCTTCCTTCCTTCCTTCCTTCCTTCTTCCCTTCCTTCCTTCATTAGCGTCTGTCTATCTTTCTTTCTTTCTTTCTTATTTTCGTTTTCTTCTTTAAGGTTTTTTTTCTTCTTCATCCTGCTATTCATCCCACTCCTCTAAGTTTTTCCTCACTTTGACGGTTTTTTCTTTCGTTTTTTTTCTTTTCCAAACCATTTCTCTTACAGTAAGCTGCTTGCATCGACCACTGTTGTTGTCTGCTGTATCCGCTCCTCGCGTCCTCGTCTTCTCTGTTCTTTTTCTCTGTCTTCTGTTTTCTCTCTGTCTTCTTTTTCTCTGTCTTTTTCTGTTCTTCACTCTACCTCACGTTTTTGCTGGGCTGCACCCATAACATCTAGGGAGTGGGGTAGTCTAGTGGTTAGAATATTGAACTCGATATCGGAACTTGTGTGTGCGTGTGTGTATGCGAGTGTGTGTTGTGTGTGTGTGTGTGTGTGTGTGTGTGTGTGTGTGTGTGTGTGTGGTGTGTATGTATGTGTTTGGAATTTGTGTTTTGCAGTGTATTATTTTATTGTTTTTTTTCTCTTTTTTTATTGGCACACTTTATTGGTAAAGGTTGTAATAATGTAGTACTTCAGTATTATCATTAAAGAAATGTGTTCTTAGGTAGATGGCTTGATGAAAAAAAAGCAAATGCATTTTTTTTATTCAATGTACCATCTGGAAATTAAAAAAATTGACTTGACTTGATGGTTACTCTAGGTTTGAATGCAAGTCTCTGATAAAATTGTTGAGGGTATTTGCGTCATGGAGTTAACATTTGTGCTGAATCTACTTCTCTGAAAGTTCCTGAAATGACACTATAAGCATAGGGGATTTGGGCCTGGGGGGGGGGGGGGGGGGGGGGGGGGAGAAGGAGGGTGAAGATAGCCGAGTGGTTAGAACAATGAACTAGTGATCTGACATCCCGGGGTTGAGCCACCACCCTGTCTTTCTTTCTTTCTTTCTTTCTTTCTTTCTTTCTTTCTTCAGACAACCCACAGGGTTGAGGCACTTGATAGGATTTTCCCCCTGAGATAAAATCAGTTCTGACTCCAGTCCTCCGAAAGTCCGGATGAGACTGTAAAGCGAGCTACCATGTACAACCGTAAGCAGAACGACTTGTGGAATACCAGAACCCACTTTGCCTTTCGGAAAAAAAATATTGCGTTCTGGTAAGAACAGATGTCAACATTTGAAAACAACAAACATATGCCTGCCGGTGTCGTGTTTAGACATCATCCCCGCAATGGGAATCAGGTAAAGGTAAAGGTGTCCCATAACCTATGTGGTCGTAGGGGAGCGAGGCGTCAGAGACCTCAGCTTCTCTAGTGGCCAGCATATTGAGGGCGGCGCCCATCTCCTCTCCCTCGCTGCTTTACCTTCCCTGACTCTAAAGAGGACAGGTGCCCATTTACAGCTGGGTGAACTAGGAAAATTGTACTAAAATCAAGGTGCGTAAACGGTCACCCATCCAAGTGGTAACCACGCTCGATGCTGCTTAACCTTAGCTGGGGGAAAGCGAGTGCTCCGACCACTGAGCTATCCCGTCCCCTATCCCGTAGCAGGAATACGCATTTTTTTAATAGGTATAAAAGGTTTGATGTGAAAAATTTTTACTATATTTTTGTGAACCTGGGGAGTTTAAACCCAAAGGGAACCCAAAAACAATAAATTTTTGTACCCCCCCCCCAGTTTTTCGTCTCGCAAATGATAGCCCCCCGGCCCGTATCTTTCTGCATTCCAGGGTCGCAAACCTTTGTCGTGCTTTATTGGCTGCTAGGGGTCACCATCCAAAAAAAGTCCCTACACTTTTTTTTTTTTTTAAATGACTTATTTTGTTGGTGGAATCTGTTTGATTTAAAAAAAGGAATTTTGGGAGGAGTAGAGTATCTATAATGGACACTAAGAAAATCATTTATAGACAAGACAAGTATATCCAATTCGGGGGAAAATTCTTGTATGTTTTTGTTCATATTAATTTGCATTACATAAAACATATTAAAATATTATAGTTAAACCCCAAGGGGGGAAAAATTCAAATTTTGTTAAATCCCTGTAGGTATCGTTTGGGGGTTTTGGTTACTATGAATTTTTGTCAAACATTAGTTATGAGGGGAGGGGGAATAACTCCCCTGCTACAAAGACTAAGGTTCTCAAACAGGAAACCGGAAACCCCTATTTTCCTGTGTTTTAGTCTAAGCCTGGGGAAATTGGGGACTAAGCGGAAAAAAGAAGGGGTAAAAACCATTTTCTTCAGGCAGACGGGGAACCGTTAGCCTGGAGGGAATTCCCAAAGGGAAGGGCCCCAATGGGC